>JAQPZY010001496.1:2490000-2565000 GCA_029931535.1 Margaritifera margaritifera
CTTAGGCTAAAGATAAACCACCCTCGGGTAACACTGTACGCGGCAACGAAACCCGTGTATATTTTCCTTCATATAAAATGCATAAACATTTGACTACACACAATTCTCTGTCAACAAGTTTTTCGTTTGCAGAAAGATTTAATGGTGATAAATATTAAAACAACAGCGTAAGATTTAATCAGTTATATTAATATTTCATCATATATACCTCCATGCCGTCTGCAACAAACATTAGAAATTTACAGGACAAGCTCCAATTCAGCTCCCAATACTTTATTAGCAAAGCCTTAAACATCAATATTTCGAATGCACACACACACACACACACACACACACACACATACACACACACACACATATATATATATATATATATATATATATATATATATATATATATATATATATATATATATATACAAGAAAATTGCGCTTATTCAATACAAAGAACATGAAAATATCGCTTATTCAATACAAAAAATTCTAATTGGGGACCAAGGCTAGGCGCACCTTTCTTAACATGAATGGCATGAATAATCAGGTTTGATTCCAATAAAATTAAGGTTGACACAATACATTTTCAAGATGAAGTGAATTTATTATTATAAATCCTCACACAAACACATATAATAAAAGTCAAGAAAGTCACCAGTAATGTTAACACTATCACGGCAAGTCCAAATCAATCTATACTAACAGCACCACAGAGTTGACGGAAATGAATTAATTTTGTTCCCACCATAACAGACCCGAGAATGTTTCAGAGCACGTGCAGAATAACACAAGAAGATACTATGAGAATTCAGCTTGTTCATCTCAATACATACCAATTCCCTTGTAATATAGAATTTTCTTGGTTTCCCCAATTTAATTAAAGAATAGCCTGCTATTGGTGCATCACACCGAATAATCTTAAATCTGTTGCATATAAGCACTCATCAGGTCATACATAATGAAGATTTGAATAACCGCACACAAAATTCAATATTTGTTTGTAGAATAAATGTCACATGATCTAGCGGAATGAGGTCAAAATTTAAAATCAAGACGTCGTTCAAGATATTAACCTTTACGACGCAAAATAGTGAAAATCCCTAATACGTTAAAGACTGAATGTGTACGATAACTCCAAGGGTCCTATCATTTAGAGTTTAATTTAAGTCAGATGTTCGAAGTGATACATTTGTTATACTTACTGCAATTCTGAAAAACCCATTAACTCATCTATGATAACACACGTCATATCAACGAAATAAAAGTACACATCAGTGAGTGAAATAATTATACGCAACCATTGCCGAAATAGGGTCATAGTGCAATATTTCAATGTATCTTTGCCGAGATAATTTTAATATAACTTCTTTTATGTAGGTAATGTACACAATTAAAATTCAATACACAAACAAATGTGGGATTTGTTTTACATTGGTTCTTACGGTAAACAGTATGATCGCACGAAAATGTATTCCCACGAGATCGGCAGTTTACTCTCAAATCACAAACTTTGATGACCAGAAAAAATTTCTTATTTTACAGAATTTAAAAATGTGTAAGACACAATACTTCACGACTGTACTAAACATTTACCAGCTATGTCATGGAAATATATTTCTAGTCTATTTTGTTCATTTTAATATTTGTATCAATGCAGATATATTGGAATACGCTCATATATTTTACACTGCTAAATAATAATTCAACCAATAATCATAACTAATGATAGTAAAATTCAACAAGCAAACAAAGAATAATAAACTAATCGTGGATAATTGATATGTAAAATACTGCGTGCATTTGGATGTATACACGATTGCGTTTTTGACATAAAATACTGTATATTTTTGTATTCCTCTTTATAATAATGAATTTCTACCAAAAGAAGAAACAGAAATTACGGAGAGGATAAAGATCATTTCAGTTTCCTCTGTCTTTATGGTAGAAGCAAAACAAATGAACCAACGAGGTCAACTCCCAACGAAACTAAATGGCATGGAGCAAAAGATATAATAGATAAACAAACCATTCAAACTAAAATCAGTGAAATATAGAACGAAATGTATATGTAAAGAAGATGAATGACGAATATGTGACTGACACAGCAGTCAGTGGACAAATATATAAAAATGAAATACACATATTATTTATTACAATTTATGAATCGCTGAAGATTAGTATGATAAAGCATCATATCTTTTGGTTAGATACAATATGCAGAAATAATCCTAGTGAAATTAATGTTATAATATGTTTCAGGAGGAGATACCGAGAGGTTCTCCGTTAGTGCAGAGACAAAGACAATTATGGAAATGGTATATTTTTTTAACAATATTTATATGAATGCAAATGATTTCGGACCTATTCTAAGATGCATAATTCTGACACGAGCTAGTTAAACGTTCAAATATTGATCTAGTGCAGAGTTAAGGTTAAACACATAGTCTCTACAAATAGTCTAAGCATGCACTAGATATTGCTATTTCCAATTCGAATGAAACATTTACAAGTTGCCGTCCCGTTATTTATTTCTCAATGCACACTATCGTGTGCTCATAACTAACACTGGTTATAACACTATTTTGTTAACATAAAATATATAACATTGTTCTATTCGCTTTGAGAAATATAAATTTGTTGTTTTCATTCTAACAGATAGATATGAAACTTTTCACTTTATGGATATGAAATTTTGAGACGGTGTTGACGTCATGAAATTATGGCTCTGTGATATTCACATATAAAAATAGTATGGCTCCCGTTGCCGCGTACAGGATTACCTGTGGTGTATGTTTTCGTTCTGTCAAGATCTTGCAACACAATCAATTGTATTCGCCTAGGCCACCGAGTTACTGTGGCACGTGCAAAAGTGCTGGCGGTATGAGCTCACTTACCTTTTGTTTTCCGTCCGTTGTTTCCGGCACGTACACATATATAGAGTGCTAACTTTTCTGTTTATAGTTACATTGCATGGATGTCTCGTCGAGAACTTGTCTTCTTCATCATAAAAATATGTAATTCAGCTTTAGAAGTGCATAAGTGTGGACGTTCTTCTTTTCTATCATCTGTGTTTGATAGACTTGTTTGCAACTTTAAATCTTTCGGAATTTATCCAAAAATTTACATTATGTCACGTCAATGTCCCATATAGCAATAATATTAGATTTAATATAGTCTGTTCCAGGTTACAGTCGTATTTTTATCTGAATTGAAAAGGTGGGTTAAATTATGTTTGTCTTTACATATAGTAAACAATCAGAAGAGTTATAGCTTTGTATAATGCCGTGTCATTAATCTTGTTGTAGATATATTCATGTATGAATTCCATACAGTCGTTATTATTTGAAAAGAGGTTTAATGTTTAGTCAGGTCTTTTGAGGTGTACGCATAGATGTTATATATATATATATATATATATATATATATATATATATATATATATATATATATATATATATATATATATATATATATATTGTTACGACTCTATGGTCTAGAAAAATGTAATAGAAAGAAAGTGAAACCAACAACTCAAGTAAAAATCAACAAGCAATTTATTTCTAAATAATTAAAATGAAAAATCAAAAAGACACTTACAGTAATGTGTATTTAAATCCAGATAATCCAATAAGAATTAGTGTCCTAAGCACAAGTCCTAAATATAGAATGTTCCGAATTCACAGCTGTATCCTTGACTGTTATGATGTGCCAATGGTCTTCAAAGTCTTGATTTACTAGTAGTCTTTAATGTGCTGATGTCAAAATGAAGTACTCCAAAATATCTCTGAATAAGTTCAGATACATTCCAAAATCATCAATTAAAAATCCAAAATCCAAAAGTTTATGAGCACTGTTATAATTCAATGAATATTTTAAAGAATTCATCTCTTAGAATTTGGAATGACTTTCCACAACTGTAATAGCTCTTTACAAGACTGATATAATGTCGAAACTGAAAAACTGTCCACTAAACATGGTATATATAAAGATTGGTCACATGACAGAATATTCTAGAATAATAAATGTACGTGTGACCATTGACAGGTAACTCCTAAGCAATTTCCAGTTTTATCTGTAAACAAAATCAACCTTGACCTCAAATTGAGAAAACATTATGTTTATCAAAACTATGCTTGAATTTAAATTTGAAGTAAACAACCTAATTCAAGGACACTAGTTAAACATGTTTTTTTCTGATAAACAAAATTAAGATTTAAGCAAATATTAAAGTCAAGAAACATTTATAATTTCCTAAAATATCTATAATATTATATAAACATTGGTGCTTTTATTAATGTACGCTAGAGTTTATGGTTCATGTATTACACGGTTCAGTTGTGTATATTTCTAGGTTACTTCGGTTATTATGATTGGTGAGGCCTAGCGTGAAAAAGACGAACGTTTATTGCTTCAATCTGTGTCTGTGCGGAAGTAAGGTAGCCAGTGGGTCCTTGGGCAGACGGGCAAGGAATACAATATATGGAATCATTCCTTTTGTGCACCTTATTATAGCAAAATAGGGCGACTTCATATTCGTTGTTGAACAGTGTATTTCCGAAATGTTATGTTCGTTCTATGAATGCCACTCTATCACATCTTCCTATCTGTTGCTGGAAGGTGTATTTTCACAATTTCATCTCGGTTATATGAATGATATGGTATCACAACTTCCTTGAACGGTGCATTTTCATATATTCATATATTGATATACTTTAGTGGTCATAACAATTCTCTCTCTCTCTCTCTCTCTCTCTCTCTCTCTCTCTCTATATATATATATATATATATATACACTACTATCTTATAAACTTTTTGGTATTTCATATGTGAATGTCAAAGAGACATAAAATAATGACGTCAACAGTTTTATACCTATCTGTCATGGTGAACAAACACAACAGATTTGTATAGGTCCAAGCGAATAGACTCATGTTTCTTGTGTGCACAAGATATTATTTATTGTGGAGTAGCTAACGTGACAACAACTTCTCAACGTTTCATTCGAATCTGAAAAAGCAGTGTCTAGTGCATGCACAGAGTATTTGTAGAGATTATGTGTTTAATCTTAATTGTGCACTAAATCTACATTTGATCGTTTAGCTGGCTGGTGTCAGAATGACGCATCTTAGAATAGGTCCGAAATCATCTGCATACATATTTACATTGTAAATAAATATACTATTTCTATAACTGTCTTTGTCTCTTCACTAACCAAGAACCTCTTGGCATATCCCTGTGAAACATATTATAACATTAATTTCACTACGATTATTTGGGCATCAGATTCCCTGGATTTGTGCATATTGTATCCAACCAAAGAATATGATGGTATACGCTACTAACTTTCAGCGATTCACAAATTGTAATACGTAATATGTGTATTTCATTTTTATATATTTGTTCATTGATTGCTTTGTCAGTAACTTATTTGCGATTAAAACTTCTTTATATACATATTTCATTCTAGATTCGTCGTTTACATTTATCTTTCTTTGAGTGGTTTCTTTATCTATTAGTATTTTTTCCTCCTTGTTATTTAATTTCATTGGCAGTTGTCCTCTTTGGTTCATTTGCTTTGTTTCTACCATGAAAACAGAAGAACCGAAATGATCTTTATTCTCTTCGTGATTTCTGTTTCTTTATTTAGAAGAAATTCATTATTATATAAGAAGAAGAAAACTTTAGTGTATATAATGTCAAAACACACAATCGTGTATACATCCAAATGCATGCAGTTACAAATAAATGTTTTCAAGTATATTATCCACAATTAGTTTATTTATGTTGTGTGTGTTTGTTGAATTTTACCATTAGTATCTACAATTATTGATTGAATTATTATTTCGCACGGCAGTGTAAAAATATATGAGTGTATTCCAATATCTCTATATTGATACATTAGTTTGAAATGAACTAAATGGAGTAGAAATATATCTCCATCGTAGATGGTAAACTTTTAGCACAGTCGTGAAGTATTGTGTTTTAGACATTTTTAAATGCTGTAAAATCAGAATTGATATTGGTCATCAAAGATCGTAGTTTAGGAGTGAATTGAAGATTTCCTGGGGAATACATTTTCGTGGGGTCATACTGTTTACCGTAAGAACGAATATAAAAAGATCCCAGTTCACATGAAAGAAATTACTTTAAAATTGCCTCGGCAAAGAGACATTGAAATATTATACTATTACCCTTTTTGGACAATGATTAGATATTTGTGTTTCACTCAATGGTGTGTACTTTTATTTAATTGATATGACGAGGGTTATCGTATATGAGTAATGGTGTTTCAGAATTGCAGTAAAAATGGCAAATGTATCACCTTAAACATGTGACTTAAAATAGAACCCTTGGAGTGATGGTACACCTTCCCTCCTTAACATATTATGGGCTTTTACAATTTTGTGCCATAAGGGGTAATACATAAAATCACATCATGCTTTTGAAATTTTTGACCTCATTCCGCTAAATCGATCATGTGACACTTATTTTAGAAACGGACATTATATTTTGTGTACGGTTATTCAAAGCTTATTTTTGTATGCCTCTATTAGGACTGATATACAGAAGATCGAAGATTATACGGTGTGCTGCGGCAGTATCAGGCTATTCTTCAATTAAATTCGGGAAACCAAGAAAATACTATATTTCAAGAGAAAATGTATTATTGAGACGAGCATGCTAAATTATCATAACATCTTCTTTTGTTATACTGCACGGTATCTGAAACATGCTCGGGCCTATTATTGTGGAAAAAAAATGTAATTTCTTTCATCAACACTGTAGTGCTTTTAATATAGATTGATTTGGATTTGCCGTGATAGTGTTAACATTAACGGTGACTTTCTTGACTTTTGTAAATTCACTTCATCTTGAAATTTCTATTGTCAACCTTAATTTTCTGGGAATCAAACTTGTTTGTTCATGCCCTTCAATTTAATAAAGGTGCGTCTAGTCTTGGATTTCAATTAGAATTCTTTGCATTGAATAATTGGAATATATATAGGTAAATAATATTTGATTTACCTTTCGCTTCCACATGCTTTTTTATCATTAAGGTAGTATACATACTGCAGGGAAAAGGATGTATGAAAGTTTTTCGCACATAATCAATTCCTTAGTATAGAAGCTACATGTAAAATGTGTTGAAAAAGAGAGTTTGTGAAAACAAAATCTGTGATACAATTTTCAACCTGTGTTATTTCAATGTTTGAATACGGTTCATGGCATAAACTCGCACATGTCGCATATGTCAAACAGGTTAAACCGCCTTAATCATATATGGTATTGACTTTAGTGCTACGGCATATTATTAGTGTATACATTGATACGACGTAGCAAGAATTGAGTTCAATCTCAGGTGAGAGCAAGTTAACAAAAAACCTGTACTTCTAATCCTCTGCATCATATTTGTACTAATTGTGCACTCGATTTCTTTTACTCTATCTCGTTTCTAACTTAAGTTGAGGTGATTTTTATCAATGTTTAAAAAACTAAAATCCTAAAGTTCAGATTATAAAAATTGTTGGGGACACATTTCTTGTCCAGCAGAGTAAATTAATTACAATTTTAAGGGAAGAATAAAGCTGATTAGAAATTGTGGTGCACCTATCAGCTAAATGAACGCTATCTAAGTTTAAAAACTTCGATGATCACATTAGACGATATCTTGCATTACTAGTGAGTTGAATAGAGTTGGTACTGGACAAAAAAAAAAAAAAAAAAACACAAAAAAAAAAACAAAACAACCCCCTCCCCCCAACTTATACACCATGCAAAATTCTTGTAGGTAAACCATTTAAGAAAGACTATGTTTATCTGCTTATTATCTAATTGTGATTGATGTCAATATTACTAAAGGATTGATTGTAGTATGTGAGGATTTCTACAAACTAAGTGCAGATAAATACTAGTTAATCTCTTATGGCTATATATGTACCTGCACAATTTTTGACACAAATTTCACCAAAGAGTCCTGCAACGTTCAATGCACTTAATAAGTGTTCATTACAAGAGTATTGTTGACGGATATGCATGAGGTATTTGCCAGATAATTTTATCATAAACGCTTTTCAAAGGTTGTTTTGATGCATGTCACCGATTTTATTGCGAGTTTTAATTGTTAATAATACAAATTGTGAGATTTCTTTGACAGGTGTGTTTGGATATAAACGTCACTTGCCTCTAACGATTATCCATCAGGAATTTTTCTTTCCAAGCGTGATTGATGTTACAACAAATGTAGAACACACAAACGGTGTTTATGATCTGTTGTGTGTGTGCTAATTGCTGGAGATCAATACATATTTACTGTTTGGCAAACAATTAAATAGACAAAAATACGTGTTCTCAAATCATTCTCAAAAGTCGAATTTTAAATATTTGGATGCAATTTGCCGATTCAAGGTGACTAGATGATAATTGTTAAGTAAATTGTTAAAATAAGTGTTCATAAATCCTTCAGTTGTGAGTATAAATAAATCATTACAAAGAGTTTAGTCATTCTCACTCACCCTCTCAAAAATCTAGCTGTTTTTAAATCCTTTTCTACCTATCCTTGTATCTGTCTATATACATGTACATGTCTGCTTTTGCTCTTCTAACTATATCTGCATTCAAACTCTTTCTAATCTACATATTTATCTACATGTATTACTTACATATAATCTTTGATAATTGTAATTATCGGCATATGGTTTTAAGGTGTCAATAAAGATAAAAGAAAACAAAGTTTAAATAAATATAACGCGACTTCCTTAAAATATATCATATTTTATTTTATCTTAATGTTTCACCCATGTTGGGATATTATGTTTGGGGCAAGCTCAAATTTTCCAAGGGTAAGATCAATTTTACAGTCAGCCTGCCCTGGGGAAGTTGACTTTTAATTTTTTTAAAATATCCCTGATATATATATATATATATATATATATATATATATATATATATATATATATATATATATATATATAATTTTGTTGGGCTGATGGCAGCATAAGATAGATATGAAGTTTAACCGTTTTAGACCGTTTTTTAAAATTTGGCTTCTGTCTTTCGTCTATTGTTTATCTTCTATTTATTTCTCCGCCATTTAAACATGTAGGAGTAAAGCATTTTTCTTGGTTTTTGTGTTTGGTGTTCGTTTTGTGGATGTTAATTATTTCTTCCCCTGACGAAGAGGTTGATTAGCTGGTTACGTTGGGAAACTGTTTTGTATTTGCGCCGTTATAAATTGCTGTGTAATTATATATATATATATATATATCTATATATATATATATATATATATATATATATATATATATATATATATATATATATATATGATAATACTTGTGTTTCAAATCACACAAACAAGCACAGTTCAACGGAGCTTACACAAAGAAAACAATAATTTTGTTTATTCTTTCATTTATTCATACCTAATTGTTGCATTGATAGTCCATATTCTTGCTTTTGCAATAACTCGTACATTTATTCATATATACTGGGATGTAAAACACACAGGTATGTTTTATCTGACATTGGAAAAAAAACTAACATATCATATCTTAAAAGCTCAAAATCGGAAATAAAGAAATAAATGACTGGACATGGATCGATCAATCAATCGAGAGATACATAAGTATATATATATATATATATATATATATATATATATATATATATATATATATATGTGTGTGTGTGTGTGTGTATGTGTGTGTTTGTGTGTCTATGTGTGTTTCATAGGTACACATATATGTAAATAGACAGATAGAAAAAAATAGGTACGTGAATAAATAGATAGAAAATAAAATAAATGACTGGACATGGATCAATTATTCAATCGAGAAATACATAAGTATATATATATATATATATATATATATATATATATATATATATATATATATATATATAATATGTGTGTGTGTGTCTATGTGTGTTTCAGAGGTACACAGATATATAGATAGACAGATAGAAAAAATAGGTACGTAAATAAATAGATGGATAGATAGGTGCAAAGTAAGTAGATTGATATGAAGCGGTGTATGATAAAATTCTCTAGCAAATACGTCATGCTTAGCCGTAGACAATTTTCTCTCTCATTTTTATCCATGGAAATTAAATTTTAGCTTAGTAATACTAAATGTAAAGAAAAACTAAATATTCTTATCCAAGTTTGATTCTTCTGTGATATTAGCGTAACGTTGTCGGAGTTTACAGTGGACGAAGCAAAATAGGTTGTTTTTTTGTTGTTGTTGAGAGGAAATCATGTAAATATCCAGTACCCACTCTATATAGCGATACATGCTAGAGGCACTAGTAATTCAAGATATCGTCTAATGTGATCATCGAAGTTTTTAAACTTAGATAGCGTTCAATATTTCAGCTTAAATTGTCAGTTTTAGGTAGTGTCAATATATATGCATTCAGAGTAATTCAATTAAAAAATAGATACAATTAAAATCAGGATAAATACATTTTAAAACCGATTTACTTCTTTAAAATGTCTTAAAGAAACAGCAGACAAGTTTAATCAAATTGAAGCTTCATATAAATTATGGAGGTACATAACATCAAAAATAAATACATTCACAACATTTTCTTAAAAAATTTGGGATTTTTGCTGATTCATTAGAACCAGTCCAATCTATTTTATAAAATGCACTTGAAATGGAAACATTTTGATAATTTTAACTTGTCATTCTAGTTTGTTTTTCGATTGTGCCAATATATCTTAGTTTACAGAAAAAGCAATGTATTTGAAAACTGTCTGCATTTTTGCCATAATTTTGAAGATAATAATCATTACTTATCGCAATGCACGATCAATATATTTTATAAGAGCTGCGATGGACATACCCTAACAGTACATTGATAAAGATATTAAAAAGAGTAATGTAAGATCAGCTATTTCTGTAGAACGAACAACATGTTAATCACGTAGAAGAAAATATAAATCCAGGTAAAGAGCTATGCTATTTGATTGTCGTGAATATATCCATGCTATGTGGCGTCAATTCATTATTTTCACTAGTTCCATTATGATGTTAGTTTAAAAAAAATGTTTTTCGGTCTAAACAATATCACATCACAACTTACTTCCAAAACACTCACCGTCATTTACATAATTTGCTTAAATCTTTTAATATGGATTAATAATCAGTCAATATTCATTCATTTTCTTATGCAATAAACCTTGTTATTTATTATTTTTGAATGGGATTTTCATATTGTCTCCTTGTAACCGTTTCATAAACGTTATACATTGAAATGATACATTATTCTTATTTTTCGCATGAAAAGTCTCTTTATTAATGCGAGTCCTGTCAGATCATACTATATGTCGCATATGTGAAATTATTTTTACCATACATGAAATCGTTTTTCAAATATGTGAAAACAAATTCTACATATATGAAAAAATTATTTACTTTACAAATGTGAACAAGAATTTAATATTTGTAAACAAGAATTTTCTGAATGGCCCAAAAAATTAAAATATAATAATGCTTTATTTCATATATGTAAACTATATTCCACTTATGTAAAATAATTTTTCGACGCATGTTGGTCCATAGGGGCAATAGATTGTCCATGCAAGTTGTTCTTAGGTATGAAGTGGTTACGTGGTGAGTTATATCCTCTTAATTCGTAACCAGTCCTATTCCTTACAGACCAATTAAAATATACAGTTTTCACAAATGTGGTTTTTCTGTTATCACACGAAGTCGATGTTAATTTGGTTACCATAATTTGTACGAGCGCCTTTACCATTGATTGAAAACTCTACATCTCTAAACGCTTATATATATATATATATATATATATATATATATATATATATATGTGTGTGTGTGTGTGTGTGTATGTGTGTGTGTTATTGGTCTATTGTTTACGCTTGACTTAAATCTTATTATGACAAAAGCAAATGCTTTTACTACCGCTGAATAATGTCAGTGACGTGTATAAACGGTGCAATCACAAAATACGGGGCAGTCAACAAGCGTAGAATATACAGTTTCCTAACGAAAAACCCTAATGATTGATTTTTTGCTACGATTCTCTATCAGGAAATGAATCTTGTATAAAAAAATTGATTTGAGTCTTGAAGAACCAGATCTACTTGAACCTGCACAAAAAGGGTATCCTACAGGGAATATATCAAGGCATTCCTCAAATATGAAGACCATTGTAGTGTTGGCTCTTTGCATGCTAGTTGCTGCAGTCTCAGGTAAGAATCGACTATACAAGTCATCAGCAGTGTAACAATCGGAGTGAGATCTTTTGTGTCACATTGGGATGGCTCTACCTATCTATCTCATAGCAATTATCTCTTTGTTTATTTTTCTACATAATTCATTGTATCTTTTTGCGTACATCCATACATTTTATCGTATATATATATATATATATATATGCGAGTGCAGACTTGAGACGCATCGTAACAAGGAGAGCCGTCCAGACTTCTTTAAATTTGTTCGTTTATTATTTTTTGTAAATATCCACAGCGAAACATTTAGCTTCTGTAAAGTGTAATCGTTCTGTGTAGACTTGTACCCTTGAGAAAGGAATCGGTAGTTTCCTGAAGCGCAAAGGCTGATTACACACCAGTTTTGCACTGTGATGTGTTTGTTTGTATGTTGTTTGATAAGAAAAATAGTACCTTTTGCAGTATGATTGTAAGGGGTTTAGTCTGACTATCTGTACTTCTCCCTGTGCATGTATATGTATATAAACATATATATATATATATACATATATATATATATATATATATTTATATATATATATATATATATATATATATATATATATATGTGTGTGTGTGTGTGTGTGTGTGTGGTTGTGTGTGTGTATGTGTAGATTGTTTCTTACGGAACGCTTCCCCATTTACCCATGTATAAAGTAGATCAGTATATCCATATTTGTTATTGCTGTGTAATTCTTTGTTCTCCATATGAAGTTCTTTTCACCTGTTCTGAAGAATGCTTTTAACTATGACCGGTATTATCATAAAAATATATTTCCTATTGCATTACAGCCCAAGGTTATGACGGACGGGGCATCGGAGGCATTAGAAGCATCGATGGCATCGGTGGCATCGGAGGCACCCATGGTATCGGTGTTAAAGGAGGCATGTGAGGTATCGGTGGCAAAGGAGGCATTGGAGGCACCCATGGTATCGGTGGCATCAGAGGGATTGTAGGCGTCCATGGTACCGGTGGCAAAGGGGGACATTGGAGGCACAAATGCTATCGGTGGCAAAGGAGGCATTGGAGGCACCCATTTTATCGGTGGCATCGGAGGCATTGGAGGCGTCCATGGTATCGGTGGCAAAGGAGGTATTGGAGGCATTGGAAGCGTCCATGGTATCGGTGGCAAAGGAGCCATTGGAGGCATCGATGGTATCGGTGGCAACGGAGGCATTGGAGGCACCCACTGTATCGGTGGCAAAGGAGGCATTGAAGGCACTCATGGTATCGGTGGCATCGGCGGTATTGGAGGCACCCATGGTATCAGTGGCATCGGAAGCATTGGTGGCACCCATGGTATCGATGGCAAAGGAGGCATTGAAGGCATTGGAAGCGTCCATGGGATCGGTGGCAAAGTAGCCATTGGAGGCATCGATGGTATCGGTGGCATCGGAGGTATTGGAGGCAGCCATGGTATCGGTGTCAAAGGAGTCATTTGAAAAGTTCATGTCCTTTTCAGATGTCATTATATCTACATGCATTAAGAATACAAAACTTACAACAGGAAACTTACTATGAGAAAACCAATCCATGACACACAATCATAAATGGTGCCTTAGATGACTTACATGTATCCTTCCTTTTTTGTGCTTCACCATAGGGACAAGAATTCTATCATAGTGCTGCCTGTTGGACGGATGATTGGATGGTAGCGGACACACACCATGCCTTTAAATAGAAGCACCTTGAAAACAAAGTCCCTCAGGAACATACGTTTATTATTTTAGAATGACAGAAAAATTGGACAAATGTATCTAGCCTGATTAAGTGCAACAAGAAAACGTACAGTTAAATATAGTTGCATTAAATTTATTCATTCTCAGTCCTGTTTGAATTACATAAGTGTCATGTTGTAAAAATCTGCCTTATATTATCAAATTGAGAGATCTAGTCGAATTGCAAAAAAAAATAAAAAAAAAAAAATATCAATTTCTCAGAACACAAGCAGAATAAGGTGAGTTATTTATTTTTTGCGTTTGTCGATATAATATAATGGTGTATGCAATAATAATAATAATAATACTAATAATAATAATAATAAAAATAATATTAATAATAATATTAATTAAAATTATTATTATTATTCATATAAAGATCTTGATGACGAGGACGATAATGGTGATGAGGTGTTAATAATATGTATTATGATGGTTTGTCTGTTATTCCTTTTTAATCATATGTCAAAAAGGACTAATGATAGAATGATGTTTTAAATACTTAATGATGAATAAAAAGTTTCAGCTGATAGGTTTCCCAGATTTTCTAAGTAGCTTTATTATTCATTTAAAATTGTAATTAATTTACTCTGCTGGCTGGAAAAGAAATGTGTGCCCAACAATATTCTTAATTTCAATATCAGGGAGTTTAACCTTGTACACATTGATAAAAATCACCTGAACTTAAGTTGGAAATGAGGTAGAGTCACATTAGACATTTGTTTAATCATTATTTTGTAAAACTTACTAGAATGTAGCATTAGGTATTTTTTGTTCTTGTGAGTAAAAGAAATCGAGTGCACAATTAGTACAAAACTGATGCAGAGGATTAAAAGTACACTTTTTTTTTAACGTGCCCTCACCTGAGATTGAACTCAGTACGTGCTATGTCCTATCAATGTATACACTAATAATATGTTGTAGCACTAAAGTTAATAAAATAAATTATATGATTAACCGGTTTTACACGTGTGATGTTATGTCATGAACAGTAATCAAACATCGAAATAATACAGGTTAAAAATGTTTGTTTTTACCATCTCTCCTTTTGTACGCATTTGACATATACCTTCTATGCCAAGGAATTGATTATGTACGAAACACTTTCATACATGCTTTTCCCTGCCATATGTATACGACCTTTATTAAGATAAATATTCTTAAAGTATCCAGTGTATCAAAAGGTAAATCGGAATTCCAGTTTTCGTCGCATAATTACCATATACAGAAATAAAACTCGATCCTTGGCTTAATCAGGTTTGCCCTTCATTCTAAATTGTACTTTATTGTAAATTACAGTCTGTCTGTCTGTATGCATATATGTATAGATGGCTTGATATATATATATATATATATATATATATATATATATATATATATATATATATATATATATATATATATATATATATATATATATATATATATATATATATATATATACATCGGCAGTATAAACCGCTTACAAGACCGCAGGTCTCAAAACACCCTCAGTTATTGCCAAAATAAATGCTCAGGACAAATTTAGCGATTTATAAAAATCTCAATATATCGCCTCAGTAGTATTCCTTTCTGGGCGTGTTTAAGATTTGAGAAAAATATTATTTCCTGCACTTTTGGATTTCGTTATTTCGCCAAGATTAACAGCTATTAATCTTTGCCATATATCTTGTAATTCGACATTGAAACAGTGATGTTACTTGGCTTTGCGTGATAAATACGCAGCATATATTTATCTGTGAAAAATTAAACTGTTTGTTGAATCTAATCAGTCTGTAATTAACGATTGGAGAAACAGCATAAACATCTTCTATAATACTGGACATCTATACGTTCGATAAAATTGTATTAGCTTTGACGATTGTGTGATATTTTGCAATTATCAATTATCGAGTTAAATTAAATTTGATTGTATGAAATCTATCCCCCTTCTCTCTCTCATATATATATATATATATATATATATATATATATATATATATATATATATATATATATATATCTATATGTACATATATATATATATATATATATATATATATATATATATATATATATATATATATATATATGATATTTAATATTTACCTAAAATAATGCTCAACTACTGTTCTTAAGATGATCCATCCAACTTTGGATAAAATTGTCCGATAACCTTAATTTAAAACATTGTACAAATATTTCAGTGTTACCGACCCCTTGATTAACCTAAACTTCGTAGAATCATAATCTTGACAAAATATGTTTAAGTAAATATGCCCAATTTACTTTATTGGGTAGAACGTCTAAATCGTTCTACATCATTTGGTATATATTTATTTTACATATTTGTCCTCCTTTGTGTCTAATATCTTAAACCAGTACTTCACAATGTTATATAATCTATTTAGTATCATTGTCGTACGCCCTAACTCCTCACAAATAAAATCGGTTTGTGTTGTCTTTTTCACTAATAGCTTTCTGCAAAAATGTATGTGCACTCTTTCAATCCATTTAGCAGGATTAAGGCCCCGAACTTGGCAACAATTGCGTAAGACGGGTTTTATCCATCTGTCAGAAAGTTTCATAACATGGCTTGCTTTCAAGGATATAAATTTATAAACGTATTTTTCAAGAAAAAATATCGTTTTTTAGCTTGCCCAGCGAAATGTTGTCTTTGCTTTGGTAAACATATTCACAATTTCTGGGTTTTCATTACAGTAAGTGAATTCCATATTTTAGGTAAAGTACCACCTTTTATAAAATCATAACTTTTGGTTTGAGGTGTTAGCCACAAAAAGATGCGGGCGAACCTGAAAAGATGATAATGCTATCTGCGTATAAAAGAACAAAAAGTGTAACATGCCAATATCTATACATTCAATTCCATGCACGGCAAACTCGTCCTTTAAATCATTTACAAATATTGAAAAATGAAATGGTGATAAGCATTCACCTTGCCGGACACCAAGAATACAAGAGAATTCATCACTTAACATATTTTCATATTTAACTATTGACTTTCCATTGCTGAACATCGATTTGATTATATCTAGAATATTTCCCTTTAAATCGTGCTTTATCAGTTTATGCCATACATTATCATTTATTATGCAATCAAACGCTTTGGTGAAATCAATAAACGCACAAAACAAAGTTTTTCCTTGATTAATAATACTGGAGAAAAGCTCGTGTAAAATAAAAATATATTGGCAACTGAACTCATGTGGTTTTTTTCCTTCTAAACCCTGCTTGTGCTTCAATAAAGACATGATAGTTTTCTCCCCAGTCGTTAAGTCTATTATTGAGTATACATGTGAATAATTTACATATGCAGCCCAGAAGTGTTATACCTCTATAATTATTAACATCATCTAAATTGCCCATTGTATTCAGCAATATAACTAAACCTTCGAACCACATTTCTGGAAAGTGGCCACTTGTAAATACAACATTAAATAAATTCCAGAATGTACTTAAAAGTTCTTTACCATCAAACGAAACTCGTTAATAATCATATCTGGACCAGCATTGCGGTCTAATTGCGGTAAAACATTTTCATCTGGTATAAAAAGGTGATCATTAGAATTTTTTTACAGCTTTAAAGTATTTTTCAAAAGTATCCATTGTAATATGTGATGGTTTAGAGGATTCTCAGCATCTTGTAACAATTTCCAGTACAACTTTGCATCATTAAATTTCGATTTTTTAAATTCTAATGTTTTCCGTTCATCATATTCATGCCTTTTTTACGTTGAAGTTGTCTATAGTCTGATCTTACACTTGTCCTTCCTTTTCGTACTTTTGATGTTTTTACAACTCGATAATGATTAAGCTTAGTCATAAAAATAAACCATTTTTCTTCACATATATCATTAAATCAGGGATTATATTTTGTCATCATATTTCTCCGGCACTCAATCATGACATTTTATAAATCTTTTAAACCATGGCAAACAAACATTGTGAAAAATATCCTGTAGTACAGACAACAACTTTCAATAGTGCCAACGTTAATATTCTTACGTAATATTGAATTATTAATTTCTATTTGTTCGATTACAGAATCGTCACTCAATTTTGTTTCATATTCATTCTTGAACTCTGGTCACCATACATATTTATTCTCCTACTTTCATATTCTCTTTCTTTCATAAATGTATTTTCGACATAATTAACAGTATTAAAATCTAACGAAAAGCATACAACACGATGATCTGACAAAATGTTAGTCTGAAAAGGGAGTGAGAAGCAACAACATAATCTATTGCACTACATCCACCGTGTCCAACATATGTATCTCGCCCAATATTCTTATCATTAGCTACACGCCCGTTCATTGCACGTAAACATGTTCGCTTCCAAAGGTCAAGTAACCGAATTCCGTTAGAGTCTTGTTGTACAGTATCTTGTGAAACAAGTGGTTTCATATGATACTCATCAACAATATACTCGTCGTGTAAAGCATACATATATCGACTATTGTCATCAACAACAAAACGTTTGGGCATTAAAATCAGCACATATGATCAATATACAAACTTTATTCGAAACAATTTCTGCTCTCACCAGAGACTTTAAGAGCATATACAAATATTTGTATTCACCATAGATTGCCTAATAGATCCATCCGGTACAATATAGCAAAGACAAACATATAAATCAAAACGTTTCCCAAATATTGAACCATCAAATTTAACTCATAATATATTATCTTCATAGCCGCAAACATACGTATTGCCACTTACAAATTTATCTCTAATGTATACAATTATTCCCCTGGAGTTTCTGTTACTATTTTTTTCTATAATATTCTGTGCAAAACAGGCAGCACTATGATAGAATTCTCGTCCCTTGGGAGAGGCACATAAAGGAACTATACATGTAAGTCATCTAAACAACCTAATATGATTATCTGTCATGTATTGGTTTACTTCCTCATAGTAAGTTTCCTGTTGTAAGTTAGGTACTCTTAATACATGTGGAAATAATGATATATGAAGACGAGAGCAACTTTAAAAATAAATTTACTATAACAATGTGTTGGAACCGTGAATAATTTCAATGAAACGAATAACTAGATATTTTCTGCGATCTGTACAATAAATTTATTGACAAGAAAGTTAGTAGTATCGTCGACACCTGCAGTAACACCAATGACCATGATAGTAGGCGCCATTAGCCCTTCGGCATGGACCTTTGGAACAAAAACTTGTTGGGCAGTATTTACTTAAAAGTCCACTGCTTACTCCCGAAGGACCGCCGATGCCACCGATACGATTGATGCCTCCAATACCTTCTGTGCCTCCAAAGACTCCGACACCCCGTCTGTCAGGCAGCTGGACTGAAATGTAATAGGAAAGATATTTGTATTATAATAATATGCATTCTTCACTACAGGTGGAAAGAACTTCATATGCAGAACAAATATTTACACAGCAATCTATATGGATATATTTGATGTGCTTTGCACATGGATAAGCATTCCGCAAGAAACAAACTATTCGCCTATCTATATTCATATCTAGATGCTTATATACATATACATGCAGAGAGAAGGACAGATAATCAGACTAAACATACTGCAATCGTACTCGAAAAGGAGCTATTACTTACGAAACCAAAGACAGACAGACAGACACACACACATGACAGTGCAAAACTGGTGTAGAACCAGCCCGTGCCTTGTCAAAATCTACCGATTCTTTTTTCAAGCTTACAAAGCTACATAGGACGATTTCACAAAATAGAGAAGAACAAAACAAAAGAACGTAATTACTTTACAGAACCTACATGTTTGACTGTGGATATTTACAAAAGCAATACACGAACAAATTGAAAGAAAAAGTTTGGACGGCTCAACTTGTTACGATGCGTCGTAAGTCTGCGATCGCATATATACATACATATATACTATGAAATGTAGATATACACATATAGATACCACGCAATATATAGACACACGAACATATTGATAAGTACCATGCGATAGATAGATAGATAGAGAGATAGAGAGATAGATAGGGAAATCCTAATGTTTCACAAAATATCTCGCTGCGAGGATTCAACCAATGATGAATTATATAGTTATATCTTACCCGAGATTGCAGCAACCAGCATGCAAAGAGACAAAACTACAATGGTCTTCATATTTTATGAATTCCTGGATATATTCTCTAAAGACTGCTCTTTGTGTGCAGGTTTAAGTAGATCTATTTATTCTAGCCTCAAATCAGTCTTTTTATACAAGTGTTTACTTCATGATCTAGAAATGTAAACAATAATCAATCAGAAGACCTTTTTTTGTCAGAAAACTGTATATTATACGCTAGCTGACTGCCCCGTTTTTTTTGACTGCATCGTTTATATACGTCGCTGACATTAGTCAGCTCAAGTTAACGTATTTGTTGTCTTAATAATAAGATTTAAGTCAACCGGAAACAATAGACTAAGAATATATGTAAGTATTAAGTACTGTAATCTAGTTAAAGTATAGATTGTATTTTTATGTCACAAGAATCCTACTAAAATACGCAGCTCCAACTATTTGATCATGTGAAGCATTGGACATATTAAGATTACAAGGAAGACTTAAATCATCAATACCATGATCACATTAAATCTGTGTTTCAAAAATTTCAGAATAGATACAATTGTCAAATTTAAATGTAGTTCACTGGCACAAATCACATCTCTGTTGTATGGTTTCATTTCAAATACATATAAACTGAGCTGAATTAATTGGAACCACTATAGTTTACATTAGTTGTCTAATATGTGTTCTATTGGTATTTTGAAGCATACATAGAATTACAACACACTTCTTTCGTGTCTGAAGAAGTGATAGTAAATTGTGTCGCTTATCTATTTTGGTTTCAAATAGTGGCACAGACAAAATATTTTCTCCTTTTCTCACATTGATGTTATTCTTGTTTCGTATATGTTTGAAATTCATTCTTGCGATGTTATCTTAATATTACTCGGATCAATTTAACTGACGATATTTACATAAGCTGTTTCAAATGTATCTTTCTTTAAACCTCATGTGTTCGCTACACCCTTTTTTCGGATGCTGAGTTTGTTTGTTGATTTTGCTCTATCCGACATCTGGAAACGAAACACAGTAGCACACAATCTTGCGCAAATTATTAGCAATATGTTGTCACAACAATCAACACATCTAAAGAATTTCGTGATAACTTCGCTTTGATTAAACTCAATGCATATATAAGCTGTGGGAAAGGAACCTTTAATAAAGACGCATTTCACTTAAAACCAGTTAATTTGGGATGAAATAACACCCTGCTTCCTGTAAAGGTCACAGACAACAAATCAATACATTTAAAGTTTTTCGTGAACGGGGTCTTATATTCTCTCTTTGATTTGACTCAGTGCATATATAATCCGTGGCAGAAGACGTTTGTTTGTACGACACATGTATCTTTACAGTAATTGTCTATTAACAGCAAAATTGTGATGAACTGATAACAACAAATTTAAAAAAGAAGTGTGTCTGAGATAATTTAAAATATAAATGAATGTGAATTTATTTTTAGTTTCGACATAACTTAATTATTAAAAATTTGGATGGAAAATAACAGAAAATATAAACATGTTTTGAGATATTACTTCAAGCATTATGTTTTAAAGTGTCTATATGATTCGTGAGTGGGTTTATAATTAAATATGACTATACGAATTGATAATTTCATTTGTAATATGCATTGGAAAGGTGCAGCATAAAATAAATTGCAATGATTGAATGAACGTTATCCTTTAATTCATGTGACTTTTAACGTGACAAGCGTGGAGAGATGTAGAGTTCAAAATCAATGATATAGGCAATCGTACAAGCTCTGGTAACCAATTAACAGGATGTAACTCCCCAATTAATTACTTCCTACTTAAAAACAACCTGCGTGGACAATCTATTGTTCCAACGGACCAACTGAAAGAAGACAATCGTCTAGAAGCTAAATTTATTCACTTTTTCACATGCGTAGAAAAACTATTTTACACAATTTATATGGAAAAAAGCTTACATATATGAAATAAAGCATTATTTAACATATTTTAAATTCTTTTGGTGGTATGGAAAAGTCTTGCTTACAAATATTAAATTCTTTTTCAGATATGTAAGGTAAATAATTTGTTCAGATATATAGATTTCGTTTCCACATATGTGAAAAACGGTTTCACGTATGTTGAACATAATTTCACGTATGCGTAATAAAGTCTGATTTGACATGGCTCGCATAATGAAAGGAGCTTTTCGTGCGAAAAAATAGAAGAGGGGATCATTTGCATATATGACTTTTGTGAAGCGGTTACAAGGAGACAATAAGAAAAACCCAGTTAAAAAAAAAAAAAAACAAATTTTATTCCATATGTAAATTAATGAATATTAGTTAAATATTAATCCATGTAAATTGAAGTATATACTACAAAGATTTAGGCACATAAAGAATTAGCGTAGCTCTTTAACTAGATTATATTTCATTCTGCGTCATTCCCATGTTGTTCGTTCTTTGTACGGAAATAATTGATACTACATTACTCTTTCTACTGTTAGGTTATGTCCATCGCAGCTCTTTTAAAGTATATAGATCGTGCCTTGCGATAAATAGTGATTATTCTCCATACTTATGGCAAAAATGCAGACATTTTTCAAATACAGTCCTTTTTCTGCAAACTCAGATATATTTTCCATCAGAAAACAAAATAAAATGACGAGTTAAAATTACCAAAATGTTTCCATTTCACGTGCATTTTATAAAATAGATCGGACTGGTTCTAATGAATCAAAAAATATTTAAATTTTTCTATTAAAAAAATGTTGTGAATGTATTTGTTTTGATGTTATGTACCTACATAATTTGTATGAAACTTCTATTTGAATAAACTTGTCTCCTGTTTCTTCAAGACATGTAAAAGAAGTAAAAAGGTTTAAAAGTGCGTTTATTCTGACTTTAAGTGTATCTATTTTTAATTGAATTACTCTTAATAAGTATGTATTGATATTACTTAAAACTGACAATTTAAGCTTGAAATATTGAATGCCATCTAAGTTTTAAAACTACCATGAACAGATTAGACGATATCTTGCATTACTAGTGACTCTAAAATGTATCGCTCTTCAGAGTGGGTGCCGGATGTTTACATGATTTCAGCTCAACAGAAAAAACCCCAACACATTTTGCTTCGTCCACTGTAAACCCCGACAACTTTGTGTTAATATCACAGAAGAATAAAATCGTGTATAGGAATATTCAACTTTTCTTCACATCTAGTATTACCAAGCTAAAACTGAATTTCCAAACATAAAGATGAGAGAGATCAACAAGAAGTGTGGGGTATTCGATTTTTCCATGTTGTAGTCAATATCACTTAAGGATTGCTTGTTTATTTGGCGTTTTTTTGCTTTTTTTTTTTAGGACTTTAACGAACTCAGAAAAGAAAAGTAAAGGTTAATATCTTATAGCTATATGTACCTGTATAAGTGTTGAAACAGATTTCACCAAAGACTCCTGCAACATTTAATGCACGTACTAAGTGTATATTACCAGATAACCGACTATGCAGGAGGTATTTGCTAGAGAAATTTATCGTACATAGCTTCACATTATTCTATTTAATTGTCTCCTATTTATCTATCTCTCTACCTATATATTTACTTACTTACTATTTGTTTTGTCTATGTAACTCTTTATCTATCTGTATGTGTACCGATCAAATATACATACATACATACATACACACACACACACACACACACACACACACACACATATATATATATATATATATATATATATATATATATATATATATCCATCTCCGGTTATTTATTTATGTATTTCCATTTTTGAGATTTTGAGATGTGACCTTTTAGTTTTGTTCCCAATGTCAAATGAAACGGACAAGTCTTTTTTTCATCCTAGTATATATGAATAAATGTACTAGTTATTGCAAAGCAATAATATTTACTATCAATGAAGCACTTAGGTATGAATCAATGAATGAATAAATAACAAATTAATAAAAGTATTTGAATGAGCTGAATTATTGTTTTCTTTGTGTAAGCTCCGTTGAACTAAGCTTGTTTGTGGGATATGAAAACAATATTATTATTATTATTATTATTTGGTTTTAAACGTCTATCAGATGTGTCATGCCTGAAAAATCAGTTCTAATGTTATCTGCTAGATGCTGAGTTATACAAACTAATTGTTGTCTCTATTTATATTATTCCTGAATGTAATACTCAAACAATTGCCAAAACTCATAAAAACGCAGTTAGCGAAGAAACCCAATGACGGTACAAAACGAAAACCTTACTTACTAACTGAATAGCTGATTAATTAGTAAAACGAAAAATAAGCAAATGAATAAACAAATAAAAACGAAAGGAAGAAGGCAATGTAATTTTTGCTGAATAACGTTTGGTAATTTAAATAAGCAATCATCTGAAAACAGAATGTTGTTAACAAAGACAAGTTGTAAATGTAAGCATAAAAAATGTGAATATTATTATATTAATAACAAATATTAGAATACAATATTATAACACAACAGCACCGTGTGATTTTGAAACGTTTTCATCCTTTTGGCTCCAACAAAATTTAAAGGTGGCTATAGCTGTTGAATTTAGGGCCCTATCATAGGCGACCAGTTTAAGGAGTTCTTTTTTTTAGGCGCCATATTTTGCCATGAATCTGAAAGACAAATAATAAATGGTAGAGTGATACCAAAGAGACATTAGTGGCAGAAAGTACCAAAATAAATGCAGTGTCAAGGTGTGCAAATGGTGAAATTCAACTCAGTGAAGATAGACCAACATTCGGAAATTTGACAGAGCTTTGGACATTTACAAAAGGCAAAATATTGGGGGAAACTTTTGTCTAGCAAAGAGTAATCTGGTCCAATGTGGTTGTATCACTCAAATGGTTAATGTTGATGTTTAACAGTAAAAATAGTTCTTTCTCTCCACTAGAGAATGTACGATAATGTTTTATTTATGGTATGTTTTTATTAGGTACTGGTCCGAGATAGCTAAGTCTAGGTTGTAAATAGGTGTCCATTTTTTTTGTGCGCGCCGGTGTGTTAAAGCACAATTGGGACCTATTTTTCTAGTAAAAGTGACTGCCGTTATTGACCAAATGGGTCTGTCTTTTTTTTAGCAGTCGATATATATATAAATGGCATATAAAATGATACAAATGACAATATAGAAAGAAAAGGAAATCAACCATCTCGTCAGGCTACAGCATCTAACTTTTATATGATGTATACAAATGTATTTGACTCTAACTGACATTGTTATAACATATAGCTTTGTTTTTAAAGGTCATAGTGAAGTCGCACAAGGAACTATTGAGAGAAGATTTAGGCTTGGCTGATATAAGCCTGTATATTACATAGCCTTTAGCTGCTATTTGCTTTTATAAACGACGCGTCAAACGAGTCCGATATGAAATATGTTTCCTTTTGGTATCGTCCCGTGGAGAGAGGAAAAAAAAACTGGAGAAAAGAAAAATATTCACATTTCTTATGTTTACATTTAAAATGTCTTCGTGTAAAACATTTTTTTCTTCAGACGATTGCTTATTTAAATGACCAAATGTTTCTCATAAAATATACAATGCCTTCTTCCTATCGTTTTTATTTGTTTATTCGTTTGCTGCTTATGTTTCTTTTTACTAATTTATAGGTTATTTAGTTAGTCAGTAAAGTCTCCATTTGGTACAGTCATTCGGTTTCTTCGTTAGTTGAGTCGTTATGAGCTTATCTTGAATTATTGTTTCATATACTTTGGAGAAAACAAAGTTTGTCTGTAACTTCTCTGAACTATCGAGATGGCAATTTATTTCATCGAATTTTAATTAGCTCGATTTCAACGAATGCCAGAGATTCGATCAATTTGAACCGTACTTGCCCAGGAAACAATTATATGATCCTAACATTGTATTCAGTTCGATTATTGAACTGAAAATCTATGCGTGTCCAAATATAGAAGAGTTTTTAAGTACGCTAAGATATACACGGACGACAGGGATATTCTTTTCAAACTTGGAACAATCCCCCAGCTCCCCCCCCCCAATTAGTATATGTTGGATATGTCTTAATATCAAGCTAAAGTTGGCTTTGTTACTAACATTTAAGATTGTGCACATTTAGCATGAATTCTATAAAACAATATCTAAACATTTACAACTTCTTGGTTTTAGTTTCAGATTTTGTTTATATTTGATTTTGTGTTTGTTTTTGTTTTTGTTTTGCACGGATCGAGAAATAACACTGGCCACATGGAAATATATATCATAATGGTATAAGGAAGTTTAATCAAAGTTGATTATACATTATTTGTCTTGACTCGGATTCGTCTATGCGTAGTTACAGGTGTCAATGGAACTTGTTTGTCCGCTGTATTACCTCGAACACACCAGTTTTATATATTAGGGCGGTGTATTGCCCTCACATAGAATAACATTCTTACCTATCAATATTTGACAAAGGCTACCTGTCTATTGAAGTTACTTCCCACTGTACGAGTGAGAAAATAAAGAAAAAATGTAGCATGGATATAGGGCTAACGAGATTCCGTGATATTACGGCGCTGACTTAAAAGGAAAAGATAAGCAGACAGAGATTGGGGAATTGTTTGAATATTACATTGACAAATGGTATAAATAGAGACACCAATGAGATTATATAACTCAGCATCTAGCAGATAACGTTGGAAATGATTTATAAAACATAACAAATATATCAAAGACGTTTCAAAGCAAACATTGACAATGTAATTACTTAACACATAGGAACGAAGACAAATCATATTATTAAAGTTTCATCTCTCTCTCTCTCTCTCTCTCTCTCTCTCTCTCTCTCTCTCTCTATATATATATATATATATATATATATATATATATATATATACGTATAGACGTAGAGCTTGCTTGAGACCGTTTTGAACTTGCGCCGTTATCAATTTTGGTGGATATATATATATATATATATATATATATATATATATATATATATATATATATATATATATATATATATATATATATATAATTACACTAAAATTGATAGCGGCGCAAATACAAAACAGTTGCCCATCGTTTCCAGCTAAGCAAGCTCTTCTTCAGTGGAAGAAACCATTTACATCCACAAAACAAACAGCAGACACAAAAGCCAAGAAATATTCTTGACTCCTATATGTTTAAATGACGTGGAAATAAACAAACTAAAGATAACCAATAGAAAAAAAAGACAAAATTTAAAAACGGTGGTAAACTACATATCTATGTCTTGAGGCCATCAGCCCAACAAAGTTGTATAAAATAATTCAAAGTCTTTATCGTGCGTATCACGAATAGGGTTAAAGGCCCAAAGTGTTTACAATACACACATATATATATATATATATATATATATATATATATATATATATATATATATATATATAAAATATTGTTTTCAAGTTATAGAAACAAGCATAATTCATCTGAGCTTTCAAAAAGAAAACAATGATTCAGCTCATACAAACACAGCTGTTAATTTTTTTCTTCTTCATGCTGCATTGATAGTCAAAACTATTACTTTGCAACAACGTGTGCATGTCTTCATATATACTGGGATGTAAAACAAACATGTTTGTTGAATCTGTCATGGGAAACAAAAAGAAAGAAAAAACAACAAAAAACAACAAATCACATCTCAAAATATTAACATCGGAAATAAAGAAATATATAACTGGACATGGATCGATCAATCGATCGAGTGATACATAAGTATTTAAATTGATAGCTAAATGTATGTTCGATCGGTACACAGATAGACAGATCGAAAAACAGGTGCGTAAATAACTAGACAAGATAGATAAATGCCAAATAAGTAGATTGATATGAAGCTGTATACGATAACATTCTCTAGCAAATACCTCCTGCATAGCCGTAGACAATAATCCTACAATAAACACTTAGTACGTGCAGTAAACGTTGCAGGACACTTCGGTGAAATCTGTCTGAAAATGTATGCAGGTAGATATAGCTATAAGAGACTAACCAGTATTTCTATCTACTTAGTTCCTAGAAATCCTCATATACAACAATCAATCCTAAAGTGATAACGAGTACAACTTGAAAAATAAGATCCTTGTCTCTACAATCGCATATTCCATACATTCTTTTGATTTCTCTTTATGTTTGGAAATTCAGTTTTAACTTAGTACTCAATACTAGATGTAAAGAAAAGTTGAATATTACTATCCACGTTTTAATTATATTGTGATATTTATACCAGAGTTGTTGCGGCTTACAGTGGACGAAGCAAAATGATTACAGTGGACGAAGTAAAATGATTTTTATTTTATAATTTTTTTTTTAAATTTTATTTTTATATAGGAAATGGTGTAAATAGTAAATATCCGGTACCCACTCTAAAGAGAGATACATGTTAGAGGCACTAGTAATGCAATATATCGTCTAATGCGATCATCGAAGTTTTAAAACTTAGATTGCATCCAATACTTTTTAGCTAATTAATTTGTCGGTTTAACGAAGTATCAATATATACGTGTTCAGAGTAATTCAATTAAAAATAGATACAATTAAAGTCAGGATAACGCACTTTTACACCTATTTGCTTCTTTAAAATATCTTGATGAAACAACAGACAAGTTTAATCAATTGGAAGCTTTATATAAATTATCTAGGTATATAATATCAAAATAGTTACATTCTCGACATATTAATAGAAAAATTGGGATTTTGGTGTCGATTTATTAAACAAGTCCAATCTATTTTATCAAATGAATGTGGAATGTAACCATTTTGGTAATTTTAACTCGTCATTATAGTTTGCTTTTCCATCATGTCAATATGTCTGAGTTTGCAGAAAAAGGACTGTATTTGTAAACTGTCTGAATTTTTGTCATACGTTTTAAGAGAATAATCACTATTTATCGCAAGGCACTATACATATTCTTTATAAGAGAGCTACGATGGACATAAGATAACAGTACATTGATACAGTGAGCAAAAAGTGTAATCTAGGACCAACTATTTCCGAACAAACAAACAACATGCCAGTGACGCAGAATGAAATATAATCCAGGTAAAGAGGCTACGCTAATTCATTATCGTGCGTATATCCATGTTATGTGGCATCAATAAATCATTTTCACTTGTTTCATTATGTTGTCAATTGTTTCAATTGTTTTTCGGTCTTTAAAGTCTCACATAACAACTTATGTCAAAAAGTTCACCGTCATTTACATAATTTGCTTTAATCTTTGTACCATGTACTTCAATTATTATATACATGTATTAATATTCAATTAACATTCATTAATTTTCATATGGAATACAAATTGTTATTTATTCTTTTGAACAGGATTTTCATATTGTCTCCTTGTAACCGCTACATTCAAATCCTTCATTTAAACAATCCCCATAGTCTAATTTTTCGCATGAATGGTCCCGTTTATAACGAGAGTCATGCCAGATCAGACTTTATTTCGCATATGTGAATTTATTTTAACATAGGTGAGATCGTCTTTTCAAATATGTGAAAACGAATTCTACATTCTGAAAAAAATGAATATAATATTGGTAAGCAAGATATTTTCACATGACCAAAAGAATTTAAAATATATTAAATAATGTTTTGTTTCATATACGTAAACTTTATTCCACATATGTAAAATAGTTTTTCCACGCATGTGAAAATGTGAATAAATTTAGCTCCTTGAAGATTGTCTTCTTCCAGTTTATTTTTAACAGAATTTTCTAACAATAGTATAATAAGAATTACAACACAACAGTGAAATATACCTTAAAAATACAACAATTTTATCACACGTTCATGTATTTCACATCAAAGCGTTAAATCAAAGCAAAGTTACGATACCCTGTTCACAAAAATCTTTAAATGTGTTGATTGTTGTGACAGTATAATGCTAATAATTTGCAGTAAGATTGTGTGCTACTGTTCCGTGGCAGAAATGAGGAATCCTGGCATATATCGGATAGAGCGAAATTGATACCCAAACTCATCATCTGAAGAAAGGCGTATCTTACACGCGACATTTAACGAAGATAAATTTGCAAGAGCCTATGTAAATCTCGTCAGTTAAATTGATCAGGGTAACATTAAGATAACATTGCAAGAATAAATTTAAAATATATACAAAGTTTCGAGAAAACGTTAAATGAGTAAGCTTGGTGACATTTTAAAATGTTAGAAAAGGAGATTATGTTGTATCAGTTTCACTATTTGAAACCAAAATAGATAAGCGGCACAATTTCCTATTACTTCTTCAGGCACGAAAGAAGTGTGCTGTAATTCTATGTATGTCTAAATATAACAATATAACAATATAACACAAATTAGAGAACGAATGTAAACTGTAGTGGTCTCAATGAATTTCAGTTCAGTTTATATGTTTATGTTTAGATGTAGTTGAAATGAAAACCATACATGAGATAACTACATTTATAATTGACAATTGTATCAATTTAATCGATTCTGAAAGATTGAAAAATCATTTGAGACACAGATTTAATATGATCATGGTCTTGAAGATTCAAGCCTTCGTTGTAATCTTAATATGTCCAATGCATCAGACGAAATAATCTTTCTCTCGCAAGAGAATACTAAAATAGGTGGAACTGCGTATTTTAATAGAAATCTTGTAACAGGAAAATACAACATATTCTTTAACTAAATTACAGTACTCATAACACTTACATACATTATTAGTCTTGTGTTTCCGCTTGACTTAATTCTCATGATTATAACATGGAATACTTTTACTTCCGCTGACTACTGTCAGTGACGTATATAAACGATGCAGTCACAAAATATGGGGCCGCCAGCTAGCGTATAATATACAATCTCCTGACAAAAGGGCCTCTGATTCATTATTTTCTTATAGTCCTCTATCAGAAGTGAATCTTCTATAAAAACAATGATTTTAGTCTAACAAAACCAGATCTACTTGAACTTGCATAAAAAGGGTATCCTACAGGGAATATATCCAGGCATTCCTAAAATATGAAGACCATTGTAGAATTGGCTCTTTGCATGCTGGTTGCACACGCAAGCACAGACTTAAGACTCATCGTACCAAGTAGAGCCGTCCAAATTTATACTTGTAATTTGCCCGTGTATTGCTTTTGTAAATATCCACCGTCAAACGTGTAGCTTCTGTAAAAAAATAACGTTTTTGTGTTTTGTTCTTGTGTTGTTTATATAATCGTCTTTTATAAATTTGTAGCCTTGAAAAAGGAATTGGATGATTACGAAAAAACAAGGGCTGGTTGCACAAAAGGTTTGCACTGCCATGTGTGTGTGTGTATTTGTGTGTGTGTGTGTGTGTGTGTGTGTGTGTATGTGTGTGTGGTTTGATAAGTAATAGTTTAGTCTGATTACCTCTCATTCTCCCTGCATTTATATGTATATAAACATCAAAATATGTATATTGATAGGCTAGTAGATTGTTTGTTACGGAATGGTTATCCATGTACAAAGTAGGTCATTATATCCATATTGATTGTTGTGTATATATTTGTTCTGCATATGAAATTCTTTTCATCTGTAGTGAAGAATGAGCTTTATTATCTCCGTTATTATCATACAAATATCTTTCCTATTATATAAGCCCAACTATATAACCGACGGGGCATCGGAGGCCTTGGAGGTATCGATGGTATTGGTGGCATCGGAGGCATTGTAGCCATGGATGGAATCGGTGGCATCGGCGGTCCTATAGTCGATAACTGGGGAGTAGGCGGTGGAATTGGAATTTTAAGTACATACTGCCCAAGCAGTTATTGTTTCAACGGTCAGTGTAACCGATTGGTTCGCCACGCCTCCTATCTGGGTCGGCGTTGCTACTGCAGTTGTGGTGGATACTAATAAATTTCCTGCCAAGAAGTTCATTGTACAGTCTCTGAAAATATTTATTGATTCGTTTCATTGAAAATTATTCTCGCTTTCATCACATTTTTGTAGTTAATACATTTTAAAAGCTGCTGTCGTCTTCATATATCATTATTTCTACATCCATTAAGAGTACCAAAATTACAGCAGAAACTTACTATGAGGAAGTAAACTAATTCATGGCACATGATTATATTAGGTGCCTTAGATTACTTACATTTATACTTCTTTTTGTACCTCTCCATATTCTATCATACTGCTGCCTGTTGGATGGATGATAGCGCATCCTCACCATGCCTTTGCATTGAAGCAACTTGTGAAGAAAAAGTCCCTCAGCTTAGAATGACAGAAGAATGTGAACAATTTATCTCGAGTGATTAAGTACAACAAGGAAAAGTACACTGTTTAATATATTTTTATTAGGTCTGTTTATTCTCAGTCCTGTTTGAATAACATCCGTGTCATGTTTGAAAAATCTGCTTATGTTATCAAATTGAAAGACCTAGTCAAATTGCAAAAAACCTTATTATAACACAAACACAAAAAGGTTATTTGTTTCTGCGTTTTGTCTATATAATATAATGGTGTATGCAACAATTCTAATAATAATAATAATCGAGATGATGACGAGGAGGACAATAATGGTGATGAAGTGACGATAACATGTATTATGATGGTTTATCTGTTATTCCGTTTCAAATCATCTGTCGAAAAGGACTAATGACGAAAAGATTAATTCTTAATGATGAATAAAATATTTTAGCTGATAGGTGCACCAGAATTTCTAATCAGCTTTATTCTTCCTTTAAAATTGTAATTAATTTACTCTGCTGGAGAAGAAATGTGTCTCCATTAATTTTTATAATCTGAACTTTAGGATTTTAGTTTTTTAGACATTGATAAAAATCACCTCAACTTAAGTTGGAAACGAGGTAGAGCAAAATAAATCAAGTGCACAATTAGTAGAAAATGATGCAAAGGATTAAAATTACACATTATTTAACGTGCCCTCACCTGAGATTGAACTCTATTCTTGCTACGTCGTATCAATGTATACACTAATAATATACCGTAGCACTAGATTCAATAAAATATATTATATGATTATGGCGGTTTAACCTGTTTGACACGTGCGATTCAATGCGATGTACCGTATTCAAGCATTGAAATAATACAGGTTAAAAATTTAGCACAGATTTGGTTTTCACAAACTCTCTTTTTCAACACATTTTAAATGTAGCTTCTATACTAAAGAATTGATTATGTGCATCCTTTTCCCTGCCGTATGTGTACGACCTTAATGATTTAAAAAGCATGGGAAATTGAAAGGTAAATCAAATTTTATTTAAGTATCCAATTTATCAAAAGGAATATCGGAATTCCAGTTGTCCTCGTATAATCAGCACATAAAGAATTAAATATCTATCTTTTTCTTATTCAGGATTGCCCTTCATTCTAAACTGGACTTTATTGTAAATTTCAGTATGTCTGTCTGTCGTATGTATGTATGTATGTATGTATGTATGTATGTATGTATGTATGTATGTATGTATGTATGTATGTATGTATGCATGTATGTATGTATGTATGTATGTATGTATGTATGTATGTATGTATGTATGTATGTATGTATGTATGTATGTATGTATGTATGTATGTATGTACATATGGCCGGAGATCTATGTTTGCCTCGAATCTATGTCGCTGAAAGCTATCCCGAAACTAGTTTTAAAAGTAAAACGGTAAATAACATCATAGGTGGAAAATGATGATACTATGATGGGACATCAGCTCTATTTTTATTAATCACACTCACATTCACATATTAACACAAAGCAAGGCATGAGAACTTGAAATTTTGTGTCTTATTATTGTAATCTGCCTCACTTTGCATACACAGACGGAAATAAGTCTCTCGCTTCCGCTCTCTCTCTCGCTCTTTCTCTCTTTATATATATATATATATATAGTCTACACCCATTAGACGGTCACAGATCTCAAGCCACTCTCACCTATTGCCCCCAAAATTGCCCTGGAAAATTTCCGACAGTATAAAACCCTAGTCTTTTGGTATCCGCGTGTGTACATATTGGGAAAAATGCTATTTTCTGCACCTTTCGCTTCGTTATATCGCCAATATCAAACAGGGAGTAATCTTTGCCATATAGCTTGTAATACGACATCGAAACAATGATGTTTCTTGACTTTGCATGAGGAATACGCAGCACATATATTTCTGTGAAAAATTAAGCTGTTTGAATAGAGAGTGGTTGTTTTGCCAGCATAATATCACCAGTTTGAAAACGAAAAAAGGTTTCTCAGTCTGTAATTAACGATTGGAGACACTGAATAAACTTCCCTTATGGTGGATATCTATACCTTTGATAAAACTGAACTGGCCTTGACTGTTTTGCGATATTTTGCAATTATCGATTATCGGATGTATGCACGATTGTGTTTTGACATGAAATACTTTTGTCTTCCTTCTTATATAATACTGAACTTCTTCTAAATAAAGAAACAGAAATTAAGGAGAGGATAAAGATCATTTCGGTTCTTCAGTTTTCAAGGTAGAAACAAAGCAAATGAACCAAAGAGGACAACTGCCAATGAAATTAAGTGACAAGGAGGAAACAATACTAATAGATAAAGAAACTACTCAAACAAAGATGAATGAAACGACGAATCTAGAATGAAATATGTATATAAAGAAGATTTAATCGCAAATAAGTCACTGACAAAGCAATCAATGAACAAATACATAAAAATGAAATACACATATTAAGTATTACAATTGGTGAATCGCTGAACATTAGTATCGTGCAATATCATATTCTTTGGTTGGATACAATATGCTCAAATCCAGGGAATCTGATGCCCAAATAATCTTAGTGAAATTAATGTTATAATGTGTTTCACAAGGATATGCCGATCAAATGTTGATCTAGTGCACAATTAAGATTAAACACATAATCTCTACAAATACTCTGTGCATGCACTAGACACTGCTTTTTCAGATTCGAATGAAACGTTGAGAAGTTGTTGTCACGTTAGCTATTCCACACTACACAATATCTTGTGCACATAAGAAATATCTTGTGCACATAAGAAACATGAGCCTTAAAATTCTTCTATTCGCTTTGACATATACAAATCTGTTGTGTTTGTTCACCTTGACAGATAGATATAAACCTGTTGACTTTATGGATATGAAATTATGTGACGATGTTGAAGTCATGAATTTATGGCTCAATGATATTCACGTATGAAATACCAAAAAGTTTATTCTAAGATAGTAGTGTATATATATATATATATATATATATATATATATATATATATATATATATATATATATATATATATATATATATATATATATACACACGAATCTATAAAATTGTTATGAACACTAAAATATATGAATATATAAATATATGAAAATGCACCGTTCAGGGAAGGAGATGAAGTTGTGATACTATAGCATTCATATAAGTGAGATGAAATTGTGAAAATACACCTTCCAACAACAGAGATGAAGTTGCGATATATTGGATTTGATGGAACGAACATAACATTACGGAAATACACTGTTCAGCAACGAATATGAAGTCGCCCTATTTTGCTATAATAAGGTGTACTAAAGGAATGATACCATATATTGTATTCCATGCCCGTCTGCCGAAGGACCCACTGGGTACCTTACTTCCGCACAGACACAGATCCCTTAGACGCTAGGCTGTAATAACCATAATAACCGAAGTAACCTAGAAATATACACAACCATTAACTCTAGCGTACATTAATAAAAACACAAATATATATATATATATATATATATATATATATATATATATATATATATATTATGTATGCGTACAGCTCAAAAGACCTGACTAAACATTAAACCTCTTTTCAAATAAGAACGACTGTATGGAAGTAGACGATAGCCAAGTTCATACATTAATATCTACAACAATAATAATGGCACGGCATTATAAAAAGCTAGAACTCTTATGATTGTTTACTTTATATGCAAAGACATACATAATTTAAGCCACCTTTTCAATTCAGATAAAAGTAACCTGAAATAGACTATATTAAATCTGATAGCATTGCGATATGGAACATTGATCTGACATAATGTAAATTTAGGATAAATTCCGAAAGATTTAAAGTAGCAAACAAGTCTATCAAACACAGATGATCGAAAAGAAGAACATCTACAATTACACACTTCTAAAGCTGAATTACATATTTCTATGATAAAAAAGATATGTTCTCGACGAGACATCCATGCAATGTAACTATACACAGAAACCTTAGCACTCTACATATGTGTACGTGCGAGAAACAACGGACGGAAAACAGAGGTAAGTGAGCTCATACCGCCAGCACTATTGCACGTGCCACAGTAACTCGGTGGCCTAGGTGAATAAAATTGATTGTGTACGCGGCAACGGGAGAATACTATATTTATATTAATATCCAACACAATGGAAACTTTGTGCACACAATTTCGCGACATAATGTCAAATTGTCAGCCTATTAAAACCGTTTTGTTAGGAGTGAAGAAACGTTTTTTTCCGCCGAACGATTATGTTAATTTTTTCTGTCAAAACCGACTGTATAGGTAATCATTGGGTGAGATATTCCATATTAAAACACTCTTGTATGTATAGCTCCTTGTAAGCATTTCAGTCTTGTATTTTGGGATACTTAGTTGACTTTTGGAAAAAGAGCGTGTGATTAAAGCGTCATAATTTTGCAACAAACATTAGTTCTTTTAAGAGAGTTTTGTTACATATGATATTTTGTAAATCACTTTTCATTGTTAGTGAACGTTTCTATAGACTCACTGTCATCAATGAAAATAGTGTCATTTATTTTTCTCTTCACGAATCAATTGATGAATGTCACCAACTTGAATAATTCATATTCTTTTTTAAGGCTGGAGTACTTGCTGAAGATATAAAGATAATATCCTATGGGCGCTTTCATACTTGATTTTGTATATTTCTAGGTAACTGTACATATCAAGTATAATTCCAAAGCTATTGCGTGTAAAACAAACGCCATGTCTTCACAAGAAACTGCTAGTTGTAGCCATGTTTGTGTTATCTCTTTCTGTTTCTTCACTCTTGTACTCCTTTTCATTCTATGTACAACAACAACAACAACAACTACTACTACTACTATTACTGCTAATTATAATAATCTTTATATAACCAGTATACTACAGTTGGTCATAAAAGTCCCATCTGCCATGTGTTCCTGAATTTTTTTAACAGGCTATATTTTTAAAAAAGTCAATTACACATACTTATTTGTTCTTGCACACGCACTCACGGATATTTAAAATGGATTAATATATGTAACTATAGTGGTCAATAGGCACATATATAACCAATATACCATACACAAGCATACACATTTCAGCATGTCAGAACACATATATACATGTATAGACTAAAACATGCACATATTTTCTCTGCATACAATGATACAATTCTGTATTTGAGAGGCTTTAATATATCATTACAGCTTGTCAAGAAATAATTTTTTTTTATTTAGAGTCATGAAAATAATATTTGTTACGACTAGGGGTAATGTAACAAAAGAAAAGACTCAAGCAAGCTTTCAAGATTTAAAATACAAATATTTTATTTCCTAAAATATTAAAATATTTCAACAAACAATCAAAGTGAAAGAATTAAAAATAACTTACAGTATAGAATATCCTTAAAAGTCCTAAATTGTTCTAAAGTTCACTGATCCGGAAGTTAATCCAAATATTCCGAATGAAGTAGGTTCCGAATGAAACCTTCACTGTACTGATATGCTATTAAGGATCAAGTATATCTAAGTTTTATAATTCCAAATAGTCCTTGTGAATATGGAATAACACAAGTTCTAGAAATGTTTATAATATTAAAAGTTATACAAAATATATAATATTATAATAGTATTTATATTTAAAAGTTCAATGCATATTTATCACAGATCTGTATGTAATTTTAAAAATAAAGTGTATTCTAACACTAGAAAACAATAATGATTCAAATTAATACCGAATGGAAAAACTCAAGTATTTTCACCCACTCAATGAAATATATCCGTTATTTACTCGATCCAAGCAAATACCCTCTATTCATTCATCAACAATTATACGAGAAAGGGATTAAACTGACACGATGTATCATATCCTGGAAACTAATATATCTATGTACACAATTTCAATAAGCTCTTTTAGACAATCTATCTTTTTAGTTCATCTGCTCAAATAACTGTATATTTTCCTGCATGTATTCCCAACATTAATGCAACTTTATCCAAACCTTGAATTTGAAGTTGGGTGCAATATTCATCAGAAGGATTACTAGATCCAATGCACAAAAGTTCCTTTGTTTGTTCACTTTTGCACCAGAACCGCTACAATACAATATAAATCAAGTACACTAAAAGATTATTAATGGATTCTCTGCTTGGGTTATCAGACAATGGCAGTGGAATACCTTCGATATAAGGATTTGTTTTTAATAGCGAGTCTCACATGTTATGTTGCTAGTACATATAGAAGAACTGATATAAGACAACCATGTCCGACTCAAGTTATAATCGGAAAGGATTTTTGTTAGATGGCCATTGCATTTAACGTTGTCTTCAATTTCAGTATATCATATTTGTATCCAGTGAATGCAACTTTTGCCAAGCCCGATTGTTCGTAAAAGGGACATCAAATAGTAGTGACTAACTCAATCTAAACCATATCTATAATATATCTTGCAGTGACTGTATTATCATCAATATCTCTTCAACATGTCTGAGGTAGAAATATAATTTTCGGTAAGACATGTTTCAGACGATTAGCTAAAATTCTTGCCAAAATCTACACCTCGACATAATTGATTGATTCTTAACATAAAATATGTACCAAAATATCATATATACAACCCACAAATGTACAATGTCACTCCACTGTCAATCCGTCCATACCATTAATTTTATTTGTAGACATCCTATTATAGTTGTATGTATTTCAAGAGCAGCTATTGTACTATTACACGTATTTTTATCATCATCAGGTACAGAAGAATTTACAAAATTTAATAGTGAAGTTTTACAATTTTCATCAATAGTAACAGATGAAAACAAATTTTCTATCAAATTGATATATATGTTCTAATATTTGTTCTTTATTCGAAATAATTACACTATCATCAATCAATCAATTCATTAATCACATTATTCTTTTGTCTGTAATTTTGAAGATTAGGAAACTACTTAGTATTGATATCGCTTTCAATCGCCCATCTCGCTTTAAGGCTTTATATAGCACCTTACAAAATTCACTTCGTTGTTGTTTAAGCTCTTGATATGCATAAATATAAAACTCTTTCCTAGCAACTTTTCGAAAAATAAGTTGTTTTGCAATCTATGCAATTCTTGTAATGTATCCTTATTTCTCTTAGGGCTGAATAGCTGCGAGAATTCTTTAATTTTACATTCTAAATAAAAAGTGGTTCACAAATATACATTTCCTCGGCTTTTCTTCTCAGGAATAGTATACTATTGTTTTTAATAGCGAGTCCCAAATGTTATATAGCTAGTACATATAAAAAGAACTGATATAAGACAATCATGTCAGACTATTTTTTTTTGTTTTGCAATCTATGCAATTCTTGTAATGTTTCCTTATTTTTCTTTGGACTGAATAGCTGCGAGAATTCTTTAATTTTACATTCTAAATAATAAGTGGTTCACAAAAATACATTTCCTCGGTTTTTTTCTCAGGAATAATATGCTTCGCTTTTTGTACATATTCGTCATCACGAAGGACATTGTTATTTAACATCAATAAACCAGGTCCTATTTCTACTTTGCAAGCATTTAATTAAAGGTATACTAAAGAATGATCACTAAATGATATATCTGTATAATAAACGTTTTGCACGCAAGAATGCAGTTTGGAAGATATCGAAAAATAATCGGTTCCGCTCTGCTTCAGTTCACTATCAATTCTAGCTAATGTTCTATTTAAATCACCTGCCAAGATAATGCTATCACTAGTCTTATTAATTATGTATGTCTATAGTCTCATGAAGAAACTAGACCTTTCACGCACTGCGTTTGTGGTATAAATAGTTAATCAATCAATCACTCATTCGTCAATTTCTAATTTATCATTTTATCATGTATAATTCAACCTTTTTCAACAAATTCCTGTTTTACTTGTTTTTCTCCGCTCTCTCTCTGTCTCTCTGTCTCTGTCTGTCTCTCTCTCTCTCTCTCTCTCTCTCTCTACCACCCACTAAGACAGCAACACCGGCTCTCCTATTGTCGGCATTACTATCATTTTATCATGTATAATTTGGAGGAAATTGAAAAATAATCGGTCCAACTCTGTTTCAGTTCACTATCAATTCCAGCTAATGTTCTATTGAAATCACCTGCTAAGATACCGGCTCTCCTATTCTATTGTTGGCATTACTATCAAAATAGTACCATTCCAAATATAATTTTCTTTAATACTTTTAGCACACTCATCATCCCAAAATATTTCTTAAGGTCATAAACATTGGCTTCTTTTTTCTTTGAATATTTCCAAAACTCATTTATCTGCATTGGTCATGCGAATTTCATATCTTTTCGTTTTCTCGTTATTTCCTCCAGAAACTTTCTTTTCTTCACTGTCCATTCCCTTTAATGTGAAATATCTTCATCCATTTTATCATCACCAACAACACCTCGTTCTTCTGTATTACATCCATCATCATCTACCACATCCATTGTGTCTGCTTCACTCTCATCATCTGCGTCTCTTGTATGGGTCTCCTCCATGATATGAGCCTGTTCTTTTGCACCAACCTCAACCTCCTGTACCAGTGCATAATCAAATTAAAAATCAGTTACACATTTTCTCGATCCATCTCAAGCACAACCTCATATTCCTCCTCCTCCTTTTCTGTCTCCTTTACCTGTCTTTCATCTTCACTCTAGTTATCACTACTGTCGTCATCCTGTATGCATTGACACTGAGACTGGTCCATGTGACAGTAGTCATAAAATGTGCACTGACAATTCCACGGATACTTGCCACATCTTTCACAGGTTGAGGTTTGGCAATACTTAGTGATATGCTCTTGATCATTACACTTGTTGCATATATAACACTGGCACTCCTTCTTTGTGTCTCTAGAATCTATGCATAAAGAACACACTTTAACGTGATTATTATGCATTACCTTTAAGTATTGCGGTCCACTTACAGTTTGGAAGTTCATGGTACATGGTAGCGATTTTGCGCCAACTGGAAAATTGCACTTCATATATCTTGTACCAAGGATAACATATGTGCTTGGGTTCATCCGCCCGCATACATGAGAGACAATATTGATTCCATATTCTCCTTTCAATTTATTAATAATTGTGTCATCATCAATATAGGCAGGAAGGTGCAAGATTGATTCCATAATTGTATCCGAGTAAATTAAGTTGCATTCAAAATGCTCTCCAGTTATCTCTATACCACTGTCCAGTTTACTGGCGATATCTTGACAAGGAAGTGTTGCTTCATAAACATTTGAAGCCTTGGGAACAACATCATATACTGTCATATCTCCAGTCACCCTTTCTGCTTGTAAAATAACATCTCCAGCCCTTACCTTCTTGACCTGGCGTACGACTATAGAGACTGTGCATTCTTTGAAGTATGTTTAGTACGCACCGTTCTTGATCAGGCAAACTGGGTCAACCTATCTACCCGCACTGCACGTGCAGGTTGCCCGTACTGGGACGCATGGTCCCAGTGTATATACTATAGAAGGCTTAAAAAAATAAGAGTCCAATATAATATAAGGGTGAATAGAACACACTAATAGACGCTGAGATACGAGATATTTTCATTTTATATTTGGAAGTCTCTATCTTCAATAGAAATATATACGCACAATTATAATATCGCTCAAATTTCACACTGAACACTCCATCAAAACAACAAACCGGAATACCCAGCATGAAATGAGGTGTTGAACAATGATGGAACATGTCACCCTTCCTTTTCAGTACTAAAAGAGTCTTTTGCGAAGCCATATTATGTTTAAGGATGTTATAATCTTATACGTTTTACATTAAATCTACGTCATAAAATCCCAAAGCAAACGAGCGAAATCTGAAAGTAGAATGGTGTAAAGATTGAGAGAAGACAAGATGAGAAAAGAGTAGAAATGCCATAATTTGATCTAATATCTTAAACCAGTACTTGAGAATGTAATATAATCTATTTACTATCATTGTCGTACCCCCTAACTCCCCATAAATAAATTATTTTTTGTTGTCTTCTTCAGTACTAATATCTTTCTGCAAAACATTAAGTGCACTCTTTCAATGCATTCAGCAGAAATAAAGCCCCAAATTCGGCTACAATAATTTAAGATAGGTTTTATCAGGCTGTCAAAAAGATTCATAACATGGGTTGTTTTCAAGTATGTAACTTTATAAACGTATTTTTCAAGAAAAAATATCTTTTTTTTTTAGCTTGCCCTGCCAATGTTGTCTTTGCTTCGGTAAAGGAAGCATCAGACGTCATAATGAGTCCAAGATGTGTAAACTTAGTTACAATGTCTAGTTTTTCATTACAGTAACTGAATTCCATATTTCTATGTAACGTACCACCTTTTCTAAAAATCATAATCTTCGTTTTTGAGGTATTAACCAAAAGTTTCAACAAATATTGCAAAAAGAAATGGTGATAAACATTCACCTTGCCGGACACCAAAAATACAAGAGAATTCATCACTTAACATATTATCATATTTAACTCTTGACTTTCCATTGCTGAACATCGATTTGATTATATCTAGAATATTTCCCCTTAAACCGTGCTTTATCAGTTTATGCCATACATTATCATTTATTATGCAATCAAACGCTTTGGTGAAATCAATAAACGTACAAAATAATGTTTTATCTTGATTAATAATACGGGAGATAAGCCCATGTAAAATAAAAATATTGGCAACTGTTTTCATGTTTCTTTCTTCTAAATTGTGCTAGTGCTTCAATAAAGACATGATTGTTTTTTGCCCAGTCATTAAATCTATTACTGGCCACTTTTAAATGCAGCATTAAATAAATTCCATAATGTATTTACTCCTATATCTTTACCTTTATTAAAGAAACTAATTAATAATCATATCTGGACCAGCATTGCAGTCTAATTGCGGTAAAACAGTTTCATCTGGTATAAAAAGGTGATCATTAGAATTGTTTACAGCTTGTAAGTATTTTTCAAAAGTTGTATCTGATGTAAAGCCTTGTCTACCTCTTAAACGGAAATATCTGTATTTAGTCCATTAAACACGACATTAATTAAACTCTCCTTTTACATATCTCTCATTAAAGTGTAAAACATCTTCATCTTGTATAAAAAGTGATCAATAGAATTGTTTACAGCTTTAAAGTATTTTTCAAAAGTATCTATCGTAATATTTGAGGGTTTAGGATCGCAGCATCTTGTAACATTTTTCAGTACAACTTTGCATCATTAAATTTCGCTTTTTCAAATTCTAATGTTTTCAGTTCATCATATTAATGCCTTTATTTACATAGAAATTCTTTATAGTCTGTTTTTACACTTGTCATTCTTTTTCTTGCATTTGGTGTTTTTAGAACTCTTCAATAATTCAATTTACTTATAAAAAATTAATCATTTTTTCTTCACATATATCATTATATCAAGATTATATTTTGTCATCATATTTCTCCGGCACTCTATCATGACATTTTATAAATCTTTTAAACCATGGCAAACAAACATTGTGAAAAATATCATGTAGTACAGACAACAACCTTCAATAGTGCCAACGTTAACATTGTCAAGTAATATTTCGTTATTAATTTCTATTTGTTCGATTACAGAATCGTCACTTTATTTTGATTTATATTTATTCTTGAACTCTGGTCACCATACATATTTATCTTCTATACTTTCATATTCTCTTTCTTTCATAAATATTGTTTCAACATAATTAACATTATTAAAATCTAACGTAGAGCAAGCGATAGTAAATACTGAAAAGGGACTGAGAAGCAATAACAGTCCCAATATTCTTATCATTACCTACACGCACGTTCATTATACTTAAACCTGTTCGCTTCCAAAAGCCAAGTAACGGAATTCCATTAGAGTCTGGTTGTACAGTATCTTGTGAAACAAGTAGTTTCATATGATACTCATCAACAAAATACTCGTCGTGTAAAGCATAGATATATCGACTATTGTCATCAACAACAAAACGTTCAGGCATTAAAATTTATTCGAAACACTTTCTATTCTCACCAGAGACTTTAAGAGCATTCACCATAGATTGCCTACTAGATCCATCCGGTACAATATAGCAAAGACAAACATATAAATCAAAATTTTGTTCCCAAATATTGAACCATCAAATTTAACTCATAATATCTTATCTTCATAGCCGCAAACATAGGTATTGCCACTTACAAATTTATCTCTAATGTATACAATTATTCCCCTATTGTTTCTGTTTTTTTTTCGTCTTTAATTTTCTGTGCAAAACAGGCAGCACTATGATAGAATTCTCGTCCCTAGGGAGAAGCACATACATGATCTATACATGTAAGTCATCTAAGCCACCTAATATGATTATCTGGCATGTAGTGGTTTACTTCCTCATAGTAAGTTTCCTGTTGTAATTTAGGCACTCTTAATACATGTAGAAATAATGATATCTGAAGACGACAGCAACTTGGAAAGTTTTTTACTATAAAAATGTGATGAAAACGTGAATTATTTTCAATGAAACGAATCATTAAATATTTTCTGCGATATGCACAATAACTTTCTTGACAAGAGAATTATTAGTATTTTCCACAACTGCAGGAACACCGATGACCTAGATATAAGGCCTGGCGAACGGATCGGTTACACGGACCGTTGAAACAAAAACTGCTTGGGCAGTACTGACTTAAAAGTCCGCCGCCTACTCCCGAATGACTGCCGCTGCCACCAATACCACCAATGCCTCCAATGCCTCCGATGCCACCGAAACCATCGATACCTCCACGGCCTCCGAAGCCCCCTCTGCCATATATCTCGGCTGAAATGTAATAGGAAAGATATTTGTATGATAATCATGCATTCTTCACTACAGGTGGAAAGAACTTCATATGCAGAACAAATATTTACACAGCAATCGATATGGATATATTGATCTGCTTTGTACATCGATAAGCATTCCGTAAGAAACAACCTACTCGCCTATATGTATACATATCTAGATACTTATATACATATACATGCAGAAATAAGGACAGATAATCAGACTAAACTCCATGCAATCGTACTCCAAAAGGAGCTATTACTTACGAAACCAAACACACACACACACAAACACACAAACACACACACACACATACACACACATGACAGTGCAAAACTGGCGTGGAACCAGCCCGTGCCTTGTCGAAATCTACCGATTCCTTTTCAAGCTTACAAAGCTACATAGGACGATTACATAAACGAGAGAAGAACAAAACAGAAAAAACGTAATTACTTTACAGAACCTACATGTTTAGCTGTGGATATTTACAAAAACAATACACGAACAAATTTTTAAAAAATGTTTGGACGGGTCTACTTGTTACGATGCGTGTTAAGTCTGCGCTCGAATGTATTCATACATATATACTATGAAATGTAGATATACACATACAGATACCATGCAATATGTAGACACACAAACATATTGATAAGTACCATGAGATAGATAGATAGATAGACAGAGAAATTCTAATGTGGCAAAAAATATCTCGCTACGATGATTCAACCAGTGATGAATTATATAGTTGTATCTTACCCGAGATTGCAGCAACCAGCATGCAAAGAGACAAAACTACAATGGTCTTCATATTTTAGTAATGCCTGGATATATTCTCTAAAGAATGCCCTTTTTGTGCAGGTTCAAGTAGATCTATTTCTTCTAGACTCAAATCAGTCTTTTCATACAAGGTTTACTTCCTGATAGAGAAATGTCAACAATAATCAATCAAAAGGCCTTTTTTTGTCAGAAAACTGTATATATGATCCTAACATTTTGTTCAGTTAGATTATTGAAGTGAATATCTATGCGTGTCCAAATAGATACGAGTTTCTAAGTACGCTCTGTACGGACGACAGGGATATTCTATTATAACTTGGAACAATCCCCCAGCTCCCCACCCTACCCCACAAAATAAAAATCCAAACAAAAAAAACAATTAGTATATGTTGGATATCTAAACATTTACAACTTGGTTTTAGTTTCTGATTTTGTTTTTATTTGATTTTTTGTTTGTTTTTGTTTTGCAGGGATCCAGAAATAACACTGGCGACATGGAAATATATATCATAATGGTATAAGGAAGTTTTATCAAAGTTGATTACACGTTATTTGTCTTGTCTCAGATTCGCCTATGCGTAGTTACAGGTGTCAATGGAACTTGTTTTTCCGACGTACTACCTCGAACACATCAGTTTTATATATTTGGGCGGTGTATTGCCCTCACATAGAATAACATTATTACCTATCAATATTTCACAAAGGCGATCTGTCTATTGAAGTTACTTCCCACTGTACGAGTGAGAAAATAAAGACAAAATGTAGCATGGATAAACGGCTAAAGAGATTCCGTGATATTACGGCGCTGACTTTAAAAGGAAAAGATAAGCAGACAGAGATTGGGGAATAGTTTGAATATTACATTGACAAATGGTATAAATAGAGACACCAATGAGATTATATAACTCGGCATCTAGCAGATAACGTTGGAACTGATTTATAAAACATAACAAATATATCAAAGACGTTTAAAAGCAAAAACGTTACAATTTAATTACTTAACACATAGGAACGAAGACAAATCATATAATTAAAGTTTATATATATAAAAGCGCGCAGGACAAAAGCTCGCCGACAAAAGCGCGCAAAGACAAAAGCGCGCAGGATAAAAGCGCGCCGACAAAATCGCGCAAGGACGAAGCGTGCAACAATTACCATTTTGAGTCTCTAGTAACGAAAAAACTAACAGATACAGCATTAAAGATTATTAAGCATCGTTTATTAATTAATATCTCAATATGCAGAAATATGGCGTTAAAGAACAAATAACATCATCTATTCATTAATATCTCAATATGCAGAAATATAGCGTTAAAGAACAAATAACATCATCTATTCATTAATATCTCAATATGCAGAAATATAGCGTTTAATAATTTTCAATTACTACTAGTGTCTTATACAGTGCAACGTTATGCGCGATTTTCGATCGTTCTCTGCAAAGCAGTATACGCTGGCAACATACTGGCTGACGCTAACAAAACTCATGTCGTGCTCTGATGGATGATTTGCCGAGGTTTTTCTACAGTCGTCACTGCACGCCGACGTATCTCAACCACATCCGTTGTCACTTCATTAAGTTCTCCATGACGTACTCCCATCCAAATTCACACGATCTTTACGAAGCCGATAGCCATCACGTATAATGTGCTTTTTCTGCTTCTGCGATTCGGTTCTTTCCATGACTACCAATGTTTCGACGTAAACATAATTGAGCGATTTATACAGTTTCGGGTACGCAAGTAGCTTTGAAGAATGACTCTTAAAAAAAAATTTAAACTAAGAAATTATCTCACTTTGCATGTATATTTCTACTCTGCGCGGTTTTCTTTTTGCGCGATTCTGTCGGGGGATTTCAGGTTTCGTCGGCGCTCTTTTGTCGGGGCGCTTTTGTCGGAGATTTTAAGTTGCGCGCGCTCTTGACGGCGCTCTTTTGTTTGTCGGTGCGCTTTTGTCCTGCGTGCTTTTGTCGGGACACCATATATATATATATTTATATATATACGTATAGACGAAGAGCTTGCTTGAAACCGTTTTGAACTTGCGCCGTTATCAATTATGTATGTATGCAAATACAAAACAGTTGCCCATCGTTTCGAGCTAAACAAGCTCTTCGTCAGGGGAAGAAACAATTTACATCCACAAAACAAACAGCAGACTCAAAAGTCAAGATATATTCTTGACTTCTATATGTTGAAAGACGGGAAATAAGCTAACAAAGGATGAACAATAGAAGAAAAAAGAAAACAAAATTAAAAAACGGTTTTAAACGGATAAACTACATATCTATGTCATGCTGACATCAGCACAACAAAGCTGTATAAAAATAACTTAAAGTGTTTATCGTGCGTATCACGAATAGGACCAAATGACCAAAGTTTTTTCAATATATATATATATATATATATATATATATATATATATGACCTGTATGATAATATTATTTATTCGTGTGTATATATACATAATATTGTTTTCAAATTACAGAAATAAGCATTATTCATCTGAGCTGCCAAAAAGAGAACAATGATTCAGCTCATACAAACACAGCTGTTAATTTTTTTCTTCTTCGTGCACTTGTTCGTACCTAGTTGCTGCATTGATAGTCAAAACAATTGCTTTGCAACAACGTGTGCATGTGTTCATATATACTGGAATGTAAAACAAACATGTTTGTTGAATCTGTCATGGGAAACAAAACTAACAAATCACATCTCAAAATACCAACATCGGAAATAAAGAAATAAATGACTGGACATGGATCGATCAATCGATAGAGAGATACATAAGTATTTAAATTGATAGCTAAATGTACGTTTGATCGGTACACATATATATATCGAAAAACAGGTGCGTAAATAACTAGACAAGATAGATAAGTGCCAAAGAAGTAGATTGATATGAAGCTGTGTACGATAACATTCTCTAGCAAATACCTCCCGCATATCCGTAGACAATAATCCTACAATAAACACTTAGTACGTGCATTAAACGTTGCAGGACACTTCGGTGAAATCTGTCTGAGAATGTATGCAGGTACATATAGCCATAAGAGACTAACCATTATTTTTATCTACTTAATTCCTAGAAATCCTCATATACAACAATCAATCCTAAAGTGATAATGAGTACAACTTGAAAAATAAGATCCTTGTCTCTACAATCGCATATTCCATACATTCTTTTAATTTCTCTTTATGTTTGGAAATTCAGTTTTAGCTTAGTACTCAATACTAGATGTAAAGAAAAGTGGAATATTACTATCCACGTTTTAATTCTATTGTGATATTAGTACCAAGAGTTGTTGCGGCTTACAGTGGACGAAGCAAAATTATTACAGTGGACGAAGTAAAATGATTTTTGTTTGTTTTTTTAATTTTTTTTTATTTGTATAGAGGAAATGGTGTAAATAGTAAATATCCGGTACCCACTCTAAAGAGAGATACATGTTAGAAGCACTAGTAATGCAATATATCGTCTAATGCGATCATCGAAGTTTTAAAACTTAGATTGCATCCAATATTTTTTAGCTTAATTTGTCGGTTTTAAGAAGTATCAATATATACGTGTTCAGAGTAATTCAATTAAAAATAGATACAATTAAAGTCAGGATAAACGCACTTTTACATCTATTTGCTTCTTTAAAATATCTTGATGAAACAGCAGACAAGTTTAATCAAATGGAAGCTTCATATAAATTATCTAGGTATATACTATCAAAATAGTTACATTCTCGACATATTAATAGAAAATTGGGAATTTTGTGTCGATTTATTAGAAGAAGTCCGATCTATATTATCAAATGAATGTGGAATGTAACCATTTTGGTAATTTTAACTCGTCATTATAGTTTGCTTTTCCATCATGTCAATACGTCTGAGTTTGCAGAAAAAGGACTGTGTTTGAAAACTGTCTGCATTTTTGTCATACGTTTTAAGAGAATAATCACTATTTATCGCAAGGCACGATACATATACTTTATAAGAGCTACGATGGACATAACCTAACAATACATTGATACAGTGAGCAAAAAGTGTAATCTAGGACCAACTATTTCCTAACAAACAAACAAACAACATGCGAGTGACGCAGAATGAAATATAATCCAGGTAAAGAGGCTACACTAATTCATTATCGTGTGTATATCCATGTTGTGTGGGATAAATAAATCATTTTTATTTGTTCCCTTATGATGTCAGTTGTTTCAATTGTTTTTCGGTCTTAAAAATCTTATTCATCCTTTTGAACAGGATTTTCATATTGTCTGCTTGTAACCGCTACATAAAAATCATTCAAACGGGACTGAGAATAAATGGTCAAAGGCGCTCGCCTTTACAGATCACTGACATCTCACCTCTGTCCTCGTGGGTTCGAATCTCGGGCTCAGCCAACCTGTGTATGTGAGAAAGCTTGCCAGTAGCTTCCCGTGGGTCTGTGGTTTTTCCCGGGGTTTTCTCGGGTTCTTCTTCCACCAAATATACTGACCGATATGTATAGCCTATCACGTGCCGAAAAATGGTGTTAAACCTATAACAACCAATCAACCATTTAAATAATCCCTATATTCCAATTTTTCGCATGAAAGGTCCCTTTTATAACGCGAGTCATGTCAGATCAGACTTTATTTCGCATATATGAATTTATGTGAAAACGAATTCTACATATCTGAAAAAGAATTTAATATTGGTAAGTAAGATGTTTTCATATGACCAAAAGAATTTAAAATATGTTAAATAATGCTTTGTTTCATACATGTAAACTTTATTCCACATATGTAAAATAGTTTTTCCACGCATGTGAAAATGTGAATAAATTTAGCTCCTAGAAGATTGTCTTCATCCAGTTTATTTTTGACAGAATTTTCTAACAATAGTATAATAAGAATGACAACAAAACAGTGAAATATATCTTCAAAAATACAACAATTTTATCACACGTTCATGTATTTAACATCAAAGCGAAGTTACAATACTCTGTTCATGAAAATCTTTAAATGTGTTGATTGTTGTGACAGTATAGTGCTAATAATTTGCAGAAGGATTGTGTGCTACTGTTCCGTGGCAGAAATGAGGAATCCTGGCATATATCGGATGGAGGGAAATTGACACCAAACTCATCATCTGAAGAAAGGCGTAACTCAGTGATCTCCCCAGAAATTTTCGATAGCATCTGGGTACGCGTGTTTGGGTCATAAAATGTTTTACAAAGCGCGCGTTAACGTCATAAAAGTGAAACAAATTAATATCAATGAAATAAAAAGAAGTGCATATATTTACATAGTATTTTTTATTTACCTAGGTTATAACAGTAACAACAATGAATATCTCATTTATTTCTTAATTTAAATAAATGATATTCGTCTTTTCTTCATTTCACCATATAAACTGACTGCAACATCACAATTAAAGTCTTTTAAGGGTTGTCCTTCAGTACTTATTTTCATCAGGTAGTTCAGTACCCTCTGTGACAACCTGTCCCTTAAAACACTCTTAATTCTATTCATTGAGGAGAATGACCTTTCACAATCTGAAAAAATGGAACATAAGATTTATTAATGGAAGTAGAAAAAAAGAGACAAATATACCTGAATCCTAATTAAGTTAATTACCATGGAAAAATTCTTCCTGCACAATTTACGCAGCATACCTGCAAAATATATATGTAATTACATAGTCTTATTTTCAAGAATTTGATATAGTGCGGGTGGAATAAACTTTTGAGGTCATGACTTCACTGAATAATAAGTAAGAATATGGATGAAATTATTTAGTTATTTTTATAAAGGAATATTTTTTATTTATATCTTTTCAAAAGAGGTAAAACTGGAAGATAAAAATTGTTCCGTTCATTACTTGGATAGACAGAAAAGAGAAATTAATAGGGCAGCACTCACTTAAGTTAGCAATATGGAAAACTTACCATCCGATCCAGCAATTTCCACCCAAGGGAATAAGGTCTTCCATTCATTATTAAATCCCGTCCTTCGTTTCTTGATATCATTCTTTTTTTAAATTATGCTGGTGCTATCGGAATCAGAATCACTGCCACTATTCGTGACGCTAATTTCTGATTGCAGTAACCAGGCCAACATGGGGCTAGCCGGGCGCTGGGTAATTTTTCGTTTCTTGGAAGGTGGTCTGTTCATTTTTCACAATAATTTTTAATTTAATCGGTGTAACTGCTTTGGCTGTTAATGAAAACGACTGACATATATATAACACACTAACAGTAGACTCCATTGTGTTGTGCTGGCCAATCACGTGACAAAGTGCAGACGAAACCCTCACCCAAAGGTCGCGAACAATGGATAATGGTTAAGTGAGTGAACAATTATCCTGGATTATCTTAATAAAATACCCCAGGACAATTGTCATTTGAGTGGGGCTTTGAATTAGGTGACAGGATGTTTGTTTAACAGATTAATTTTTTATAAGGGTAGTGGGAAACATCAAAGCGTAGCGGCACAAGAGCATGGCGTAGCGGCAGGTTCTAAAGCGTCGGGGTTATCGGAGTTTTAAACGATAGCGTAGTGGGCCCGCTACGGTAAAAGGCCCTCGGGAGAACACTGTAACTTACACGCGACGTTTAAAGAAGATAAATTTGCAAGAGCCTATGTAAATCTCGTCAGTTAAATTGATCAGGTAACATTAAGATAACATTGCAAGAATGAATTTTAAATATATACAAAGTTTCGAACAAACGTTAAAGAAATAAGCTTCTTGCTATTTTAAAATGTTAGAAAAGGAGAAAATGTTGTATCAGTTTCACTATTTGAAACCAAAATAGATAAGCGGCTTAATTTCCTATTAATTCTTTAGGCCCGAAAGAAGTGTGCTGTAATTCTATGTATGTCTCAAAATAACAATATAACACAAATTAGAGAACGAATGTAAACTGTAGTGGTCTCAATGAATTTCAGTCCAGATTATATGTATATGTTTAGATGTAGTTGAAATGAAAACCATACATCCGAAACTACATTTATAATTGACAATGTTATCAATTTTATCGATTCTGAAAGATTGAAAAATCATTTGAGACACAGATTTAATATGATCATGGTCTTGAAGATTCAAGCCTTCGTTGTAATCTTAATATGTCCAATGCATCAGACGAAACAATCTTTCTCTTGCAAGAGAATGATAAAATAGGTGGAACTGCGTTTTTTTGTAGAATTCTTGTAACAGAAAAATGCAACATATTCTTTAACTAGATTACAGTACTCATAACACTTAGATACATTATTAGCCGTTTGTTTCCGCTTGACTTAATTCTCATGATTATGACATGGAATTCGTTTACTTCCGCTGACTACTGTCAGTGACGTATATAAACGATGCAGTCACAAAATACAGGGCCGCCAGCTAGCGTATAATATACAATCTCCTGACAAAAGGGCCTCTGATTCATTATTTTTGTATTTTCCTCTATCAGGAGGTGAATCTTCTATAAAAAAAAAAAAAATATTTGAGTCTAAAAGAACCAGATCTACTTGAACCTGCATAAAAAGGGTATCCTACAGGGAATATATCCAGGCATTCCTAAAATATGAAGACCATTGTAGTATTGGTCATTAGTGTAACAATCGGAGTGAGATATTTTATATCCAGGCATTCCTAATATATATATATATATATATATATATATATATATATATATATATATATATATATATATATATATATATACATATATATATATATATATATATATATATATATATATATATATATATATATATATATACGCAAGCACATACTGAAGACTCATCGTACCAAGTAAACCGTCCAAACTTATACTTGTAATTTGCCCGTGTATTGCTTTTGTAAATATCCAGTCAAACGTGTTGCTTCTGTAAAATAATGACGTTTTTGTGTTTTTTTCTTGTGTTGTTTATATAATCGTCGTATGCAAATTTGTAGCCTTGAAAAAGGAATCGGATGATTACGAAAAACCAAGGGCTGGTTGCACACCAATTTTCCACTGTCATGTGTGTGTGTGTGTGTATGTATGTGTGTGGATTGATAAGTAATAGTTCATTTTGGAGTATGATTGCAGGGAGTTTAGTCTGATGATCTGTCTTTCTCCCTGGATGTATATGTATATAGATAGGCTAGTAGGTTGTTTGTTACGGAATGCTTATCCATGTACAAAGTAGGTCATTATATCCATATTGATTGTTGTGAATATATTTGTTCTGCATGTGAAGTTCTCTTCGCCTGTAGTGAAGAATGCGTTTTATTATCTCCGTTATTATCATACAAATATCTTTCCTATTACATATCAGCTCAGCTATATAACCGACGGGTCATCGGAGGCCTTGGAGGTATCGATGGTATTGGTGGCATCGGAGGCATTGGAGGCATGGATGGTAACGGTGGCATCGGCGGTCTTATTGTCAATAACTGGGGAGTGGGCGATGGGATTGGAATTTTAAGTACATACTGCCCAAGCAGTTATTGTTTCAAATGTCAGTGTAGCCGATTGGTTCGCCACGCCTCCTATCTGGGTCGGCGTTGCTACTGCAGTTGTGGTGGATACTAATAAATTTCCTGTCAAGAAGTTCATTGTACAGAGTCTCTGAAAATATTTATTGATTCGTTTCATAGAAAATTATTCTCGCTTTCATCACATTTTTATAGGTAATAAATTGTAAAAGCTGCTGTCGTCTTCGTATATCATTATTTCTACATCCATTAAGAGTACCAGAATTACAGCAGAAACGTACTATGAGGAAGTAAACTAATTCATGGCACATGATTATATTAGGTGCCTTAGATTACTTACATGTATACTTCTTTTTTGTACCTCTCGATAGGGACAAGAATTCTATCATACTGCTGCCTGTTGGATGGATGGTAGCGCATCCTCACCATGCCTTTGCATAGAATCAACTTGTGAAAAAAAGTCCCTCAGCTTAGAATGACAGAAATATTTGAACAATATGATGCTTGTGATGGTTTATCTGTTATTCCTTTTCAATCATCTGTCGAAAAGGACTAATGACGAAAAGATAAATACTTAATGATGAATAAAATATTTTAGCTGATAGGTGCACCAGAATTTCTAATCATCTTTATTCTACCTTTAAAATTGTAATTAATTTTACTATGCTGGAAAAGAAATGTGTCTCCCAAAATTTTTATAATCTGAACTTTAGGATTTTAGTTTTTTAGACATTGATAAAAATCACCTCAACTTAAGTTGGAAACGAGGTAGAGTAAAAGAAATCAAATGCACAATTAGTACAAAGATTATTCAGAACATTAAAAGTACACATTAGTTAACGTGCCCTCACCTGAGATTGAACTCAATTCTTGCTACGTCCCATCAATGTATACACTAATAATATGCTGTAGCACTAAAGTCAATAAAATATAATATATGTTTATAGCGGTTTAATCTGTTTGACACGTGCGGTTTTATGCCATGAACCGTATTCAAACATTGAAATAACATAGGTTAAAAATTTGGCATAGATTTTGTTTTCACAAACTCTCTTTTTCAACACATTTGACATGTAGATTCTATACTAAGGAATTGATTATGTGCGAAAAACTTTAATACATCCTTTTCCCTACCGTATGTGTACGACCTTAATGATTTAAAAAGCATGGGAAATCGAAAGGTAAATCAAATATTATTTAAGTATCCAATTTATCAAAAGGTATATCGGAATTCCAGTTGTCCTCGTATAATCAGCACATAAAGAATTAAAAATCGATCCTTGGCTTATTCAGGATTGCCCTTCATTCTAAACTGGACTTTATTGTAAATTTCAGTATGTCTGTCTGTCGTATGTATGTATGTATGTATGTATGTATGTATGTATGTATGTATGTATGTATGTATGTATGTATGTATGTATGTATGTACGTATGTATGTACGTATGTATGAACAGATGGCTGGAGATTTATGTATGCCTCGGATCTATGTCGCTGAAAACTATTCCGAAACTAGTTTTAAAAGTAAAACGGTAAATAACATCATAGGTGAAAAATGATGACATTATGATGGGACAACAGCTCTATTTTTATTAATCACACTCACATTCACATATTAACACAAAGCAAGGCATTAGAACTTGTAATTTTTTGTCTTATTATTGTAATCTGCCGCACTATGCATACACAGACGGAAATGAGTCTCTCGCTTCCTCTCTCTCTCTCACTCTCTTTGTATATATATATATATATATATATATATATATATATATATATATATATATATATATATATATATATATAGTCTACACCCATTAGACGGCCACAGATCTAAAGCCACTCTCACCTATTGCCCCCAAAATTGCCCTGGACAAATTTCCGACTGTATAAAACCTATATATAGAGAGAGAGAGAGAGAGAGAGAGAGAGAGAGAGAGAGAGAGAGAGAGAGAGAGAGAGGCAGAGAGACAGAGACAGACAGACAGAGAGGCAGGTACACCTGAAGTGGATTCATAGGGGAAGGTGTCCTCTTATTTCCACAGAATGGCTGTTGTTTGTTGCGTCTCAAATATTTGTCTATTAGAAACCAGGAAATCTACAAAACTTGATAACCTACGACACAGACACTAAACAATGAAGTTCCAAAAAAAATGTCGTTTCTCTTAGATCGATATGGAAATTGCTGTTGTTAACAAGATATTTCACAAAATATGACAATCATTTAGACTTAATTGAAGGAAACTTATCCATGACATTTTACACTATTAGCCTTGAGCTAGATGTTTTTCAAGGGAATATAAAGGTAGTAACGAGGCATATCCTTCTTGAATTGACATAACACGACAATTTACCAAATGTACATGCTTCCGTTGACAGAAAGATTTACTGGTGAGAAATAGTAGAACATTAGTGTAAGATGCAGCTTGTGCTATGAATATTTCGTCATATATACCTCCACCTCCATGCCATCTGTGATAAGCATTGAAAGTTTTAAATAATAAGTTCTCATTCAGCTCCCAATACTTTATTAGCAAAACCTTAAGCATGAATATTTTTCATGTATGTATGTATGTATGTATGTATGTATGTATGTATGTATGTATGTATGTATGTATGTATGTATGTATGTATGTATGTATGTATGTATGTATGTATGTATGTATGTATGTATGTATTCCGGTTATTCAATGCAAAGAATTCTAATTAGAAACCAAGACTAGACGCACTTTTATTAAATTGAAGGTCATGATCAATCTAGTTTGATTCTCATAAAATTAAGGTTGACAACAGAAATTTCAAGATGAAGTGAATTTACAAAAGTCAAGAAAGTCACCGTTAATGTTAACACTATCACGGCAAGTCGAAATCAAACGATACTAAGGGCACCAGAGGATTGATGAAAGGAATTAAATTTTTTTCCCCCACTATAATAGGCCTGAGCATCTTTCAGATAACATGCAGAATAACGGAAGAATATGCTATGATAATTCAGCATGCTCGTCTCAGTACATACATTTTCTCTTGAAATATAGTATTTTCTCCGTTTCCCGAATTTAATTGAAGAATAACCTGCTACTGATGCAGCACACCGTATAATCTTCGATCTTCTGTATATCAGTGCTAATAGAAGCGTACAAAAATAAGCTTTGAATAACCGTACGCAAAATATAATGTCTGTTTCTAAAATAAGTGTCACATGATCTAGCGGAATGAGGTCAAAAGCTTCAAAAGCATGATGTGCTTTTATGTATTAACCCTTATGACACAAAATTGTCAAAGCCCATAATATGTTAAAGAGGGAAAGTGTACCATCACTCCAAGGATTCCATAATTTAGAGTTTATTTGAAGTCACATGTTTAAGGTGGTAAAGTTGCCATTTTTACTGCAATTCTGAAACACCCATTATGATAACCCTGGTCATATCAATTAAATAGAAGTACAACTGAGTGAAATACAAATATGTAACAATTGTCCCAAAAGGGTAATAGTGTAATATTTCAATGTCTCTTTGCCGAGACAATTTTAATGTAATTTTTCTGATTTTACAGCATTTAAAAATGTCTAAGACACAATACTTCACGACTGTGCTAAACGTTTACCATCTATGTTATGGAAATATATTTCTACTCCATTTAGTTCATTTCAAACTAATGTATCAATATAGATATATTGGATTACACTCATATATTTTTACACTGCCGTGCTAAATAATAATTCAATCAATAATTGTAGATACTAATGATAAAATTCAATAAACAAACAAAACATAAATAAACCAATTGTGGATAATATACATGAAAAACATTTATTTGTAACTGCATGCATTTGAATGTATACATGATTGTGTGTTTTGACATGAAATACTGTATTTTTGTGTTCTTTCTTATATAATACTGAATGTCTACTAAATAAAGAAACAGAAATAACAGAGAGGATAAAGATCATTTCGGTTCTTCAGTTTTCATGGTAGAAACAAAGCAAATGAACCAAAGAGGACAACTGCCAATGAAATTAAATGACAAGGAGGAAACAATACTAATAGATAAAGAAACTACTCAAACAAAGATGAATGAAAACGACGAATCTAGAATGAAATATGTATATAAAGAAGATTTAATCGCAAATAAGTCACTGTCAATGCAATCAATGAACAAAGATATAAAAATGAAATACACATATTACGTATTACAATTTGTGAATCGCTGAACATTAGTATCGTATATAATCATATTCATTGGTTGGATACAATATGCACAAATCCAGGGAAACTGATGCCCAAATAATCTTAGTGAAATTAATGTTGTAATATGTTTCACGAGGATATGCCAATCAAATGCTCATCTAGTGCACAATTAAGATTAAACACATAATCTCTACAAATACTATGTGTATGCACTAAACACTGCTTTTTCAAATTCGAATGAAACTTTGAGAAGTTGTTGTCACTTTAGCTATTCCACAATACATAATATCTTGTGCACATAAGAAACATGAGTCTAAAAATTCTTCCATTCGCTTTGACATATACAAATCTGTTTTGTTTGTTCACTATGACAGATAGATATAAACCTGTTGACTTTATGGATATGAAATTGTGAGACGATGTTGAGGTCATGAATTTATGGCTCTATGATATTCACATATGAAATACCAAACAGTTTATTATAAGAGAGTAGTATGTATGTATGTATGTATGTATGTATGTATGTATGTATGTATGTATGTATGTATGTATGTATGTATGTATGTATGCATTATATATATATATATATATATATATATATATATATATATATATATACGAATCTCTCAAATTATTATGACCACTAAAAATATGAATATATGAAAATGTACCGTTCAAGGTAAGGAGATGAAATTATGTTACAATATCATTCATATAACTGAGATGAAATTGTGTAAATACACCAACCAACAACAGATATGAAGTTGTGATATATCGGCATTCATAGAACGAATATAATATTACGGAAATACACTGTTCAACAACGAATATGAAGTCGCCCTATTTTGCTATAATAAGGTGCACAGAAGGAATGATACCATATATTGTATTCCTTGCCCGTCTGCCGAAGGACCCATTGGGTACCTTACTTCCGCACTGACACAGATTGAAGCAAGAATCGTTCGTCCCTTATTATGTATGCGTACACCTCAAAAGACCTGACTAAACATTAAACCTCTTTTCAAATAAGAACGACTGTATGGAATTAGACGATGGCCAAGTTCATACGTGAATATTTACAACAATAATAATGGCACGGCATTATAAAAAGCTAGAACTCTTCTGATTGTTTACTTTATATGCAAAGACATACATAATTTAACCCACCTTTTTAATTCAGATAAAAATACGACTGTAACCTGAAAAAGACTATATTAAATCGGTTAGCATTGCGATATGGACATTTATCTGACATAATGTAAATTTAGGATAAATTCCGAAAGATTTAAAGTAGCAAACAAGTCTATCAAACATAGATGATAGAAAAGAAGTACGTCTACAATTACACACTTCTAAAGCTGAATTACATATTTCTATAATGAAAAAGATAAGTTCTCGACGAGACATCCATGCAATGTAACTATACACAGAAAAGTGAGCACTCTATATATGTGTACGTGCCAGAAGCAACGGACGGAAAACAGAGGTGAGTGAGCTTATACCGCCAACACTTTTGCACGTGCCACAATAAGCCGGTGGTTTAGGTGAATAAAATTGATTGTGTCGCAAGAGCTTGACAGAACAAAACATACACCACAGGTAATACTGTACTCGGCAACGGGAACCATACTATATTTATATTAATATCCAACACAATGGAAACTTTGTGCACACAATTCCGCGACATAATGTCAAATTGTCAACCTATTAAAACCGTTTTGCTAGGAGTGAAGAAACGTTTGTTTCCGCCGAACGATTATGTTAATTCTTTCTGTAAAAACCGACTGTATAGGTAATCATTGGGAGAGATATTCCATATTAAAACACTCTTGTATGTATAGCTCCTTTTAAGCGTTTCATTTCATTATTTGGGATACTTAGTTGACTTTTGGAAAAAGAGCGTGTAATTAAAGCGTCATAATTTTGCAACAAACATTAGTTCTTTTAAGTCATTGTTTATTTCATATGATATTTTGTAAATCACTTTTCATTGTTAGTGAACGTTTCTATAGACTCACCAATGAAAATAGTGTCATTTATTTTTCTCTTCACGAACCAATTGATAAATGTCCCCAACTTGAATAATTCATATCCTCTTTGAAGGTTGGAGTACTTGCTGAAGATATAAAGATAATATCCTATTGGCGCTTTCTATACTTGATTATGTATATTTCTAGAGAACTGTACATAGCAAGTATAATTCGGAAGCTATTGCGTGTAAAACAAAACGCCATGTCTTCACAAGAAACTGCTAGTTGTAGTGGCCATATTCGTGTTATCTCTTTCTGTTTCATCACTCTTGTTATACTTTTCATTCTATGTACAACAACAACAACAACAACAACAACAACTACTACTACTACTAATTATAATAGTCTTTACATAACCAGTATACTACAGTTGGTCATAAAAGATCCATCTGCTATGTGGTCCTGAATTTTTTTAACAGGCTATATATTTAAAAAAGTCAATTACACACACTTAGGTATGCTTGCACACGCACTCACGGATATTTAAAATGGATTAATATATGTAACTATAGTGGTCAATAGGTACATATATAAACAATATACCATACACAAGCATACACATTTCAGCATGTCAGAACACATATATACATGTATAGACTAAAACATGCACATATTTTCTCTGCATACAATGATACAATTCTGTATTTGAGAGGCTTTAATATATCATTACAGCTTGTCAAGAAATAATTTTTTTTTATTTAGAGTCATGAAAATAATATTTGTTACGACTAGGGGTAATGTAACAAAAGAAAAGACTCAAGCAAGCTTTCAAGATTTAAAATACAAATATTTTATTTCCTAAAATATTAAAATATTTCAACAAACAATCAAAGTGAAAGAATTAAAAATAACTTACAGTATAGAATATCCTTAAAAGTCCTAAATTGTTCTAAAGTTCACTGATCCGGAAGTTAATCCAAATATTCCGAATGAAGTAGGTTGCGAATGAAACCTTCACTGTACTGATATGCTATTAAGGATCAAGTATATCTAAGTTTTATAATTCCAAATAGTCCTTGTGAATATGGAATAACACAAGTTCTAGAAATGTTTCCGATAATCCAGAATGTACTGTATACTGATATATCACAAAAGTAGAATATATACACACAAAATGAACCAATTTCGTTTATGACCTCTCAATCCAGTGTAGCTATGAAGAATACTAGAATGCTGCTATAAATCCTTTTATATAGTCTCTTAATACGCAGAATCGAAATAAAACCCATACTACGTCATTGATGAAAAAAACTGAGTATTTCAAAAAAATTTCCTTCTAAATTACAACCCTCTCCGAACCAATCAGAAACTAGGTTATGCGTGACATCGCTAAAGTACTTTTACACTAACGTTTTTACCAGTCAATAAAATATTGAGTCTTAGAATCTAGGTCAGAAGTTCAACCCTCACGAGCTAAATCATGTGATATACTAATGCTACAAGCGACAATTCTTCCCACGACCTAATATACTGAGTCACATTGAAATACTGTATATGTACTTTCTGCAAGACCGACAGCTGTTAGACTATTATGCAGAAATCATAAACCTATACCATTATTTAAAAACGAAATAATAAATAATTTCGTGACATATTATAAGTTATAAAAATATATAATATTATAATAGTATTTATATTTAAACGTCCAATGCATATTTATCACAGATCGGTATGTAATTTTAAGAATAAAGTGTATTCTAACACTAGAAAACAAGGATGATTCAAATTACTACCGAATGGAACAACTCAAGTATTTTCACCCACTCAATGAAATATAGCGGTTATTTACTCGATTCAAGCAAATATCCTCTATTCATTCATCAACAATTATACGGGAAAGGTATTAAACTGACACGATGTATCATATCCTGGAAACTATATATATGTACACAATTGTAATTAACTCTTTTAGACAATCTATCATTTTAGTTCATCTGCTCACATAACTGTGTATATTTTCCTGTATGTATTCCCAAAATTAATGCAACTTTATCCAAACCTTGAATTTGGAGTTGGGTGCAATATTCATCAGAAAGATTACTAGATCCAATGCATACAAGTTCCTCTTTTTTTCACTTTTGCACCAGAACCATTACAATACAATATAAATCAAGTACACTAAAAGATTATTAATGGATTCTCTGCTTGTGTTATCAGACAATGGAAGTGGAATACCTTCGATAAAAGGATTTGTTTTTAATAGCGAGTCCCAAATGTTATGTAGCTAGTACATATAAAAGAACTGATATAAGACAATCATGTCAGACTAATTTTTTGGTTTCGCAATCTATGCAATTCTTGTAATGTTTCCTTATTTTTCTTTGGACTGAATAGCTGCGAGAATTCTTTAATTTTACATTCTAAATAATAAGTGGTTCACAAAAATACATGTCCGCGGTTTTTTTCTCAGGAATAATATGCTTCGCTTTTTGTACATATTCGTCATCACGAAGGACATTGTTATTTAACATCAATAAACCAGGTCCTATTTCTACTTTGCAAGCATTTAATTTAAGGCATACTAAAGAATGATCACTAAATGATATATCCGTATAACAAATGTTTTGCACACAAGAATGCAGTTTGGAAGATATCGAAAAATAATCGGTTCCGCTCTGCTTCAGTTCACTATCAATTCTAGCTAATGTTCTATTTAAATCACCTGCCAAGATAATGCTATCACTAGTATTATTAATTATGTATGTCTATAGTCTCATGAAGAAACTAGACCCTTTCAAGCACTGCATTTGTGGTATAAATAGTTATTAAATCAATCACTCATTCGTCAATTTCTCCTTTATCATTTTATCATGTATAATTCAACCTTTTTCAACAAATTCCTGTTTTACTTGTTTTTCTCCGCTCTCACTCTCTCTCTCTCTCTCTCTCTCTCTCTCTCTCTCTCTCTCTCTCTCTCTCTCTCTCTATCTCTCTCTCTCTCTCTCTCTACCACCCACTAAGACAGCAACACCGGCTCTCCTATTGTCGGCATTACTATCAAAATAGTACCATTCCAAATATAATTTTCTCTAATACTTTTAGCAAACTTATCATCCCAAAATGTTTCTTGAAGTAATAATCTTTGGCTTATTTTTTCTTTGAATATTTCCAAAACTGATGTATCTGCATTGGTCATGCAAATTTCATAACTTTTCGTTTTCTCGTTATTTCCACCTGAAACTTTCTTTTCTTCACTGTCCCTTTCCATTTATGTGAATTATCTTCCACCATTTTATCATCATCGAAAGCACCTCGTTCTTCTGTATTACATCCATCATCATCTACCACCTCCATTATGTCTGCTTCACTCTCATCATCTGCGTCTCTTTTCTAGTTCTCCTCCATGACATGAGCCTGTTTCTTTGCATCAACCTCAACCTCCTGTACCAATGCATCATGAAATTGAATATCAGTGACATCATTTTCTCCTTCCATCTCAACCACACCCTCCTATTCCTCCTCCTTTTCTGTCTCCTTTACCTGTCTTTCATCTTCACTCTAGTTATCACCACTGTCGCCATCATTTAAGTATTGACACTGAGATTGATCCATGTGGCACTAGTCATAAAATGTGCACTGACAATTCCACGGATACTTGCCACATCTTTCACAGGTTGAGGTTTGTCATTTCTTAGCAATATGCCCTTGATCATAACACTTGTTGCATATATAACCCTGACACTCCCTCATTGTGTCTTTAGAATCTATGCACAAAGAACACACTTTAACGTGATTAGTATGCACTACCTTTAAGTATAGCGATCCACTTAATATCAATGCAGCACTTAGGTATGAATCATTGAATGAAGAAATAGACAATTAATACCTGTATTTGTATGAGCTGAATTATTGTTTTCTTTGTGTAAGCTCCGTTGAACTATGCTTGTTTGTGGGATTTTAAAACAATATTATATATATATATATATATATATATATATATATATATATATATATATATATACATATATGAAACATTAATTCTGATCTGTCTACGTTCCAATGTGTTAAGTAATCACAATATAAAGCTTTTGGTTTTAAACGTCTATCAGCTGTGACATGTCTGAAAAATCAGTTCTAATGTTATCTGCTAGATGCTGAGTTGTACAAACTAACTGTTGTCTCTATTTATACTATTCCTGAATATAATACTCAAACAATTGCCAAAACGCACAAAGACGGAGTTAGCGAAGGAAACCGATGACTGTACAAAATGAAAACCTTACTTACTAACTGAATAGATGACTAATTAGAAAAACGAAAAATAAGCAGATGAATAAACAAATAAAAACGAAAGAAAGAAGGCAATGTAATTTTTGCTGAGTAACGTTTGGTAATTTAAATAAGCAATTCTCTGAAATCAGAATGTTGTTCACGAAGAAAAGTTTTAAATGTAAGCATAAGAAATGTGAATATTATTATATTAATAACAAATATTATAATACAATATTATAACAAAACAGCACAGTGTGATTTTGAAATGTTTTCATCCTTTTGGCTCCAAAACAATGTAAAGGTGGCTATAGCTGTTGAATTTAGGGCACAATCATAGGCGACCAGTTTAAGGAGTTCTTTTTTAGGCGCCATATTTTGCCATGAATCTAAAAGACAAATAATAAATGGTAGAGTGATACCAAAGAGACATTAGTGGCAGAAAGTACCAAAATAAATGCAGTGTCAAAGATCAAGGTGTGCAAATAGTAAAATTCAACTCATTGAAGATAGACCAACATGCGGATATTTGACAGAGTTCTGGACATTTACAAAAGACAAAATATTGGGGGACACTTTTGTCTACCAAAGAGTAATCTGGCTTAATGTGATTATATCACTCAGATGGATAATGTCGATGTTTAACAGTAACAGTATTTCTTTCGCTCCACTGGAGAATGAGCCATAATGTTTTATTTATTGTATGTTTTTATTAGGTACTGGTCCGAGATAGCTAAGTCTAGGTTGTAAATATGTATCCTTTTGTTTGTGCGCGCCGGTCTGTTAAACAACACTTGGAGACCTGTTTTTCTAGTAAAAGTGACTGCCGGTATTGACCAAATGGGTCTGTCTTTTTTCTGCAATATATATATATATATATATATATATATATATATATATATATATATATATAAACGGCATATAAACTGATACAAATGACGATATAGAAAGAGAAAGAAATCCAGCATCTCGTCCGGCTACAGCATGTAACTTTTATATCTGTATATAAATGTATCTGACTGTAAATGACATTGCTATAACATATAGCTTTGTGTTTTAAAGGTCATGGTGAAGACGCACAAGGAACTATTGAGAGAAGATTTAGGCTTGGCTGATATAAGCCTGTATATTATACAGCCTTTAGCTGCTATTTTATATGAATGACGCGTCAAACGAGTCCGATATAAAATATGTTTCCTTTTTCGTATCGTCCCGCGGGGAGAGAAAAAAAAAATTTAGAAACGAAAAATATTCACATTTCTTATGCTTACATTTAAAAATATCTTTCGTGTAAAACATTTTTTCTTCAGCCTATTACTTATTTAAATGACCAAATGTTTCTCATAAAAAATACATTGCCTTCTTCCTTTCGTTTTTATTTGTTTATTCGTTTGCTTATGTTTCTTTTTACTAATTTATAAGTTATTTAGTTAGTCAGTAAGGTTTCCATTGTATACAGTCATTCGGTTTCTTCGTTAGTTGCGTCGTTATGAGCTTATCTTGAATTATTGTTTCATATACTTTTGAGAAAACAAAGTTTGTCCGTAACTTCTCTGAGCTACCGAGATGGCAATTTATTTCATCGAATTTTAATTCGCTTGATTTCAACGAATGCTAGAGATTCGATCAGTTTGAACCGTACTTGCCCATGACGCTGGTATACGTTAGCTTCTAGGTAGCAATTATATGATCCTAACATTTTGTTCAGTTAGATTATTGAAGTGAATATCTATGCGTGTCCAAATAGATACGAGTTTCTAAGTACGCTCTGTACGGACGACAGGGATATTCTATTATAACTTGGAACAATCCCCCAGCTCCCCACCCTACCCCACAAAATAAAAATCCAAACAAAAAAACAATTAGTATATGTTGGATATCTAAACATTTACAACTTGGTTTTAGTTTCTGATTTTGTTTTTATTTGATTTTTTGTTTGTTTTTGTTTTGCAGGGATCCAGAAATAACACTGGCGACATGGAAATATATATCATAATGGTATAAGGAAGTTTTATCAAAGTTGATTACACGTTATTTGTCTTGTCTCAGATTCGCCTATGCGTAGTTACAGGTGTCAATGGAACTTGTTTTTCCGCTGTACTACCTCGAACACATCAGTTTTATATATTTGGGCGGTGTATTGCCCTCACATAGAATAACATTATTACCTATCAATATTTCACAAAGGCGACCTGTCTATTGAAGTTACTTCCCACTGTACGAGTGAGAAAATAAAGACAAAATGTAGCATGGATAAACGGCTAAAGAGATTCCGTGATATTACGGCGCTGACTTTAAAAGGAAAAGATAAGCAGACAGAGATTGGGGAATTGTTTGAGTATTACATTGACAAATGGTATAAATAGAGACACCAATGAGATTATATAACTCGGCATCTAGCAGATAACGTTGGAACTGATTTATAAAACATAACAAATATATCAAAGACGTTTAAAAGCAAAAACGTTACAATTTAATTACTTAACACATAGGAACGAAGACAAATCATATAATTAAAGTTTATATATATATAAAAGCGCGCAGGACAAAAGTTCGCCGACAAAAGCGCGCAAAGACAAAAGCGCGCAGGATAAAAGCGCGCCGACAAAATCGCGCAAGGACGAAGCGTGCAACAATTACCATTTTGAGTCTCTAGTAACGAAAAAACTAACAGATACAGCATTAAAGATTATTAAGCATCGTTTATTAATTAATATCTCAATATGCAGAAATATGGCGTTAAAGAACAAATAACATCATCTATTCATTAATATCTCAATATGCAGAAATATAGCGTTAAAGAACAAATAACATCATCTATTCATTAATATCTCAATATGCAGAAATATAGCTTTTAATAATTTTCAATTACTACTAGTGTCTTATACAGTGCAACGTTATGCGCGATTTTCGATCGTTCTCTGCAAAGCAGTATACGCTGGCAACATACTGGCTGACGCTAACAAAACTCCTGTCGTGCTCTGATGGATGATTTGCCGAGGTTTTTCTACAGTCGTCACTGCACGCCGACGGATCTCAACCACATCCGTTGTCACTTCATTAAGTTCTCCATGACGTACTCCCATCCAAATTCATACGATCTTTACGAAGCCGATAGCCATCACGTATAATGTGTTTTTTCTGCTTCTGCGATTCGGTTCTTTCCATGACTACCAATGTTTCGGCCTAAACATAATTGAGCTATTTATACAGTTTCGGGTACGCAAGTAGCTTTGAAGAATGACTCTTCAAAAAAAAAAATTGGAACTAAGAAATTATCTCACTTTGCATGTCTATTTCTACTCTGCGCGGTTTTCTTTTTGCGCGATTCTGTCGGGGGATTTCAGGTTTCGTCGGCGCTCTTTTGTCAGGGCGCTTTTGTCGGAGATTTTAAGTTGCGCGCTCTTGACGGCGCTCTTTTGTTTGTCGGTGCGCTTTTGTCCTGCGTGCTTTTGTCGGGACACCATATATATATATATATATATATATATATATATATATATATATATATATATATATATGACCTGTATGATAATATTATTTATTCGTGTGCATATATACATAATATTGTTTTCAAATTACAGAAATAAGCATTATTCATCTGAGCTGCCAAAAAGAGAACAATGATTCAGCCCATACAAACACAGCTGTTAATTTTTTACTTCTTCGTGCACTTGTTCATACCTAGTTGCTGCATTGATAGTCAAAACAATTGCTTTGCAACAACGTGTGCATGTGTTCATATATACTGGAATGTAAAACAAACATGTTTGTTGAATCTGTCATGGGAAACAAAACTAACAAATCACATCTCAAAATATCAACATCGGAAATAAAGAAATAAATGACTGGACATGGATCGATCAATCGATAGAGAGATACATAAGTATTTAAATTGATAGCTAAATGTACGTTTGATCGGTACACAGATGTATAGATTGAAAAACAGGTGCGGAAATAACTAGACAAGATAGATAAGTGCCAAATAAGTAGATTGATATGAAGCTGTGTACGATAACATTCTCTAGCAAATACCTCCTGCATAGCCGTAGACAATAATCCTACAATAAACACTTAGTACGAGCATTAAACGTTGCAGGACACTTCGGTGAAATCTGTCTGAGAATGTATGCAGGTACATATAGCCATAAGAGACTAACCATTATTTGTATCTACTTAATTCCTAGAAATCCTCATATACAACAATCAATCCTAAAGTGATAATGAGTACAACTTGAAAAATAAGATCCTTGTCTCTACAATCGCATATTCCATACATTCTTTTTTTTTCTCTTTATGTTTGGAAATTCAGTTTTAGCTAAGTACTCAATACTAGATGTAAAGAAAAGTTGAATATTACTATCCACGTTTTAATTCTATTGTGATATTAGTACCAAGAGTTGTTGCGGCTTACAGTGGACGAAGCAAAATGATTACAGTGGACGAAGTAAAATGATTTTTGTTTGTTTTTTTAATTTTTTTTTATTTGTATAGAGGAAATGGTGTAAATAGTAAATATCCGGTACCCACTCTAAAGAGAGATACATGTTAGAAGCACTAGTAATGCAATATATCGTCTAATGCGATCATCGAAGTTTTAAAACTTAGATTGCATCCAATATTTTTTAGCTTAATTTGTCGGTTTTAGGAAGTATCAATATATACGTGTTCAGAGTAATTCAATTAAAAATAGATACAATTAAAGTCAGGATAAACGCATTTTTACATCTATTTGCTTCTTTAAAATATCTTGATGAAACAGCAGACAAGTTTAATCAAATGGAAGCTTCATATAAATTATCTACGTATATACTATCAAAATAGTTACATTCTCGACATATTAATAGAAAAATTGGGATTTTTGTGTCGATTTATTAGAACAAGTCCGATCTATATTATCAAATAAATGTGGAATGTAACCATTTTTGTAATTTTAACTCGTCATTATAGTTTGCTTTTCCATCATGTCAATATGTCTGAGTTTGCAGAAAAAGGACTGTGTTTGAAAACTGTCTGCATTTTTGTCATACGTTTTAAGAGAATAATCATTATTTATCGCAAGGCACGATACATATACTTTATAAGAGCTACGATGGACATAACCTAACAATACATTGATACAGTTAGCAAAAAGTGTAATATATGACCAACTATTTCCGAACAAACAAACAAACAACATGCGAGTGACTCAGAATGAAATATAATCCAGGTAAAGAGGCTAAGCTAATTCATTATCGTGTGTATATCCATGTTGTGTGGGATAAATAAATCATTTTTATTTGTTCCCTTATGATGTCAGTTGTTTCAATTGTTTTTCGGTCTTAAAAATCTCACACCGCAACTTATGTCAAAAAGTTCACCGTCATTTACATAATTTGTTTTAATCTTTGTACCATGTACTTCAATTATTATATATTTATATTCAATTGACTTTCATGAATTTTTATGTGGAATACAAATTGTTATTTATCCTTTTGAACAGGATTTTCATATTGTCTGCTTGTAACCGCTACATAAAAATCATTCAAACGGGACTGAGAATAAATGGTGAAAGGCGCTCGCCTTTACAGATCACTGACATCTCACCTCTGTCCTCGTGGGTTCGAATCTCGGGCTCGGCCAACCTGTGTATGTGAGAAAGCTTGCCAGTAGCTTCCCGTGGGTCTTTGGTTTTTCCCGGGGTTTTCTCGGGTTCTTCTTCCACCAAATATACTGACCGATATGTATAGCCTATCACGTGCCGAAAAATGGTGTTAAACCTATAACAACCAATCAACCATTTAAATAATCCCTATATTCCAATTTTCCGCATGAAAGGTCCCTTTTATAACGCGAGTCATGTCAGATCAGACTTTATTTCGCATATATGAATTTATTTTAACATAGGTGAGATCGTTTTTCAAATATGTGAAAACGAATTCTACATATCTGAAAAAGAATTTAATATTGATAAGTAAGATGTTTTCATATGACCAAAAGAATTTAAAATATGTTAAATAATGCTTTGTTTCATACATGTAAACTTTATTCCACATATGTAAAATAGTTTTTCCACGCATGTGAAAATGTGAATAAATTTAGCTCCTAGAAGATTGTCTTCATCCAGTTTATTTTTCACAGAATTTTCTGACAATAGTATAATAAGAATGACAACAAAACAGCGAAATATATCTTCAAAAATACAACAATTTTATCACACGTTCATGTATTTCACATCAAAGCGAAGTTACAATACTCTGTTCATGAAAATCTTTAAATGTGTTGATTGTTGTGACAGTATAGTGCTAATAATTTGCAGCAAGATTGTGTGCTACTGTTCCGTGGGAGAAATGAGGAATCCTGGCATATATCGGATGGAGGGAAATTGACACCAAACTCATCATCTGAAGAAAGGCGTAACTCAGTGATCTCCCCAGAAATTTTCGATAGCATCGGGGTACGCGTGTTTGGGTCATAAAATGTTTTACAAAGCGCGCGTTAACGTCATAAAAGTGAAACAAATTAATATCAATGAAATAAAAAGAAGTGCATATATTTACATAGTTTTTTTTATTTACCTAGGTTATAACAGTAACAACAATGGATATCTCATTTATTTCATAATTTAAATAAATGATATTCGTCTTTTCTTCATTTCACCATATAAACTGACTGCAACATCACAATTAAAGTCTTTTAAGGGTTGTCCTTCAGTACTTATTTTCATCAGGTAGTTCAGTACCCTCTGTGACAACCTGTCCCTTAAAACACTCTTAATTCTATTCATTGAGGAGAATGACCTTTCACAATCTGAAAAAATGGAACATAAGATTTATTAATGGATGTAGAAAAAAAGAGACAAATATACCTGAATCCTAATTAAGTTAATTACCATGGAAAAATTCTTCCGGCACAATTTACACAGCATACCTGCAAAATATATATGTAATTACATAGTCTTATTTTCAAGAATTTGATATAGTGCGGGTGAAATAAACTTTTGAGGTCATGACTTCACTGAATAATAAGTAAGAATATGGATGAAATTATTTAGTTATATTTATAAAGGAATATTTTGTATTTATATCTTTTCAAAAGAGGTAAAACTGGAAGATAAAAATTGTTCCGTTTATTACTTGGATAGACAGAAAAGAGAAATTAATAGGGCAGCACTCACTTAAGTTAGCAATATGGAAAACTTACCATCCGATCCAGCAATTTCCACCCAAGGGAATAAGGTCTTCCATTCATTATTAAATCCCGTCCTTCGTTTCTTGATATCATTCTTTTTTAAAATTATGCTGGTGCTATCGGAATCAGAATCACTGCCACTATTCGTGACGCTAATTTCTGATTGTAGTAAGCAGGCCAACATGGGGCTAGCCGGGCGCTGGGTAATTTTTCGTTTCTTGGAAGGTGATGTGTTCATTTTTCACAATAATTTTTAATTTAATTGGTGTAACTGCTTTGGCTGTTAATGAAAACGACTGACATATATATAACACACTAACAGTAGACTCCATTGTTGCTGGCCAATCACGTGACAAGGTGCAGACGAAACCCTCACCAAAGGTCGCGCACAATGGATAATGGTTAAGTGAGTGAACAATTATCCTGGATTATCTTAATAAAATACACCAGGACAATTGTCATTTAGTGGGGCTTTGAATTAGGTGACAGGATGTTTGTTTAACAGATTAATTTTTTATAAGGGTAGTGGGAAACATCAAAGCGTAGCGGCACAAGAGCATGGCGTAGCGGCAGGTTCTAAAGCATCGGGGTTATCGGAGTTTTAAACGATAGCGTAGTGGGCCCGCTACGGTAAAAGGCCCTCGGGAGAACACTGTAACTTACACGCAACGTTTAAAGAAGATAAATTTACAAGAGCCTATGTAAATCTCGTCAGTTAAATTGATCAGGTAACATTAAGATAACATTGCATGAATGAATTTTAAATATATACAAAGTTTCGAGCAAACGTTAAATAAATAAGCTTCTTGCTATTTTAAAATGTTAGAAAAGGAGAAAATGTTGTATCAGTTTCACTATTTGAAACCAAAATAGATAAGCGGCACAATTTCCTGTTAATTCTTTAGGCACGAAAGAAGTGTGCTGTAATTCTATGTATGTCTAAAAATAACAATATAACACAAATTAGAGAACGAATGTAAACTGTAGTGGTCTCAATGAATTTCAGTCCAGTTTATATGTATATGTTTAGATGTAGTTGAAATGAAAACCATACATCCGAAAACTACATTTATAACTGACAATGTTATCAATTTTATCGATTCTGAAAGATTGAAAAATCATTTGAGACACAGATTTAATATGATCATGGTCTTGAAGATTCAAGCCTTCGTTGTAATCTTAATATGTCCAAGGCATCAGACGAAACAATCTTTCTCTTGCAAGAGAATGATAAAATAGGTGGAACTGCGTATTTTTGTAGAATTCTTGTAACAGAAAAATGCAACATATTCTTTAACTAGATTACAGTACTCATAACACTTAGATACATTATTAGCCGTTTGTTTCCGCTTGACTTAATTCTCATGATTATGACATGGAATTCTTTAACTTCCGCTGACTACTGTCAGTGACGTATATAAACGATGCAGTCACAAAATACAGGTCCGCCAGCTAGCGTATAATATACAATCTCCTGACGAAAGGGCCTCTGATTCATTATTTTTGTATTTTCCTCTATCAGGAGGTGAATCTTCTATAAAAATAAAAAAAAAAAAATATTTGAGTCTAAAAGAACCAGATCTACTTGAACCTGCATAAAAAGGGTATCCTACAGGGAATATATCCAGGCATTCCTAAAATATGAAGACCATTGTAGTATTGGTCATTAGTGTAACAATCGGAGTGAGATATTTTATATCCAGGCATTCCTAATATATATATATATACGCAAGCACATACTGAAGACTCATCGTACCAAGTAAAGCCGTCCAACTTATACTTGTAATTTGCCCGTGTATTGCTTTTGTAAATATCCAGTCAAACGTGTTGCTTCTGTAAAATAATAACGTTTTTGTGTTTTTTTCTTGTGCTGTTTATATAATCGTCGTATGTAAATTTGTAGCCTTGAAAAAGGAATCGGATGATTACGAAAAAACAAGGGCTGGTTGCACACCAGTTTTCCACTGTCATGTGTTTGTGTGTGTGTGTGTGTGTGTGTGTATGTATGTATGTGTGTGGATTAATAAGTAATATTTCATTTTGGAGTATGATTGCAGGGAGTTTAGTCTGATGATCTGTCTTTCTCCCTGGATGTATATGTATATAGATAGGCTAGTAGGTTGTTTGTTACGGAATGCTTATCCATGTACAAAGTAGGTCATTATATCCATATTGATTGTTGTGTATATATTTGTTCTGCATGTGAAGTTCTTTTCGCCTGTAGTGAAGAATGCGTTTTATTATCTCCGTTATTATCATACAAATATCTTTCCTATTACAAATCAGCTCAGCTATATAACCGACGGGTCATCGGAGGACTTGGAGGTAGCGATGGTATTGGTGGCATCGGAGGCATTGGAGGCATGAATGGTAACGGTGGCATCGGCGGTCCTATTGTCAATAACTGGGGAGTGGGCGATGGGATTGGAATTTTAAGTACATACTGCCCAAGCAGTTATTGTTTCAACGGTCAGTGTAGCCGATTGGTTCGCCACGCCTCCTATCTGGGTCGGCGTTGCTACTGCAGTTGTGGTGGATACTAATAAATTTCCTGTCAAGAAGTTCATTGTACAGTCTCTGAAAATATTTACTGATTCGTTTCATTGAAAATTATTCTCGCTTTCATCACATTTTTGTAGGTAATAAATTGTAAAAGCTGCTGTCGTCTTCGTATATCATTATTTCTACATCCATTAAGAGTACCAGAATCACAGCAGAAACTTACTATGAGGAAGTAAACTAATTCATGGCACATGATTATATTAGGTGCCTTAGATTACTTACATGTATACTTCTTTTTTGTACCTCTCGATAGGGACAAGAATTCTATCATACTGCTGCCTGCTGGATGGATGGTAGCGCATCCTCACCATGCCTTTGCATAGAAGCAGCTCGTGAAAAAAGTCCCTCAGCTTAGAATGACAGAAATATTTGAACAATTTATCTCGAGTGATTAAGTGCAACAAGGAAAAGTACACTGTTGAATATATTGTACTTAAATTTATTTATTCTCAGTCCTGTTGAAAAACATCCGTGTCATGTTTGAAAACTCTGCCTTATATTATCAAATTGAAAGATCTAGTTCAATTGCAAGAAAGTCATTATAACACAAACACAATAAGGTTATTTGTTTCTGCGTTTTGTCTATATAATATAATGGTGTATGCAACAATTCTAATAAT